>CATIWJ010016107.1:0-10294 GCA_949640765.1 Croton laevigatus
TACTACCTCCAATTTTTTCAATTGTTTACGTTTCCGTTTTTGGCAAATTTTTTCAATTGTTTACATTTCCTTTTTAGGTAAGTAGGTTTAATTGTTTATTATTATTTCTGTATTGGTATTGGTGAAAAAGTAAATGTTGTAAATGGTTGATAATTGTTTATTATTATTTTGTATTGGTATTAGTGAAAAGTAAGGTTATATTGATATTTATATTTTTAGGATGGAAAGAAATGAAAAAATTGGAGGTAGTAAAATAGAAACCTACTGAAGATATTTGTCTTTTTAAAATTTGTAAAGGGCAGAATGCGGTCAAATGAGCTCTTTAATGAGAGTTTTGGGTTGCTCAAAAAATAAATAAATAAATAATGAAACTGTAATTTGGTTTGTTGGGGAGTTATGGCTTTTGTTTCAAGACTGTCCTGTCTTGTCCTGTCTACGCTTTTGTTTTTATTTTGACCGACTGCTTTTTCTATACGATATTTTATTCTTATTAAATCCATACTTTGCATAAAAAAATGGTGTATAGAATTGTAGTCTAATCCTTTGTTCAAAGGATTTAAGATTTTTAACGAGAAAACGTCACTCCATGAAACCAGCTATAAAATTATTCTTTTTTTTTTTTTTACAAAAACATCATCATTATATTCATTAACGGTGCAAATTATACGTTAATAAACTGATCTGTTTCGGTTGATTACAAATAAAATCATCTTTTAAAGCAGTTCTTATCAGAAAATGAGTTAGAAAATTACATATTTTGTTTAGTCGGAAAACCAGAAATAATATTATGGAAAATACTTTCAAATATAGAGCTGCAAATTTTTACAAAGAATAATTGAAGGACTTTCAAACTAAACTATGAGCTCCCTTGTAATAATGTTTTTGAAAGTGACTGAAATTTTTAAAATGTCCAAATGCCGATTTTAATATGACTCATGCCTAATTCATAAATATAGTGGATTTTTTTTTTTTTATTACTCTGAAACGACTTTATAAAAGTAGCCGTGCTGGGCGGATGATTAAAAAAAAATACTAATATTGAAAAAATTTCACTAATTTAAAGTGAAATATAAAATTGAGATGTAAAAAGTCTGCAATCCGCTCCATTGATGAGAATTAAAGTCATTGTTGGACTTTCTTTTTTTTTTTTTATTGAAAATCTAAGTAATATTTGATGTTTAATTCTTTCAATAAGTGATAGAGTGTGAATTTCTAATTCATGTATAAGTAATGTAATTGCACATCCTATTAAATTCATTTCTAATAAATAAAATAAATCTACTAATGAAACAAACAATTCAACCTATGCACAATTATTATTTTTGAAGTCTCACCTAAACATATAACAAATGTAAATACGCTTGCAGAAAAGATGAACGCTTAAAAAAATGGTGAGTCAGAGCTAACTTTTTTTTTTTAACAGAAAATATCTTTTTTTTTTTTTTAACATAGCAGAAAATATATATTCATAAAAAAAAATAATTACAAATTGAAAGTATAAATTATTGATACAAACCAGATAGATTTGCAGTTTTTGGAATTCCTGAACGGACTCTAGATGGTAAGTGATCGGAAAATACTATTTTGGGCCTAATTTTTATTATGGGTGTCGGAATGGTCTTAGAATACTTTTTTGGAAAGCTCGTTCACAAAACTACACGAATTATCTACCTTTGACTATGTAATAACCCCTTTCAAGGCCTGAAAAAGTTGTTTAGGATCTTAAAACGCCTTTAAAAGTTTTCTTTAGTATTTTTTTTTTCATTTTTTCGATGTGTTTCGCATATGTAAGGTAAACTTTATCATTTTGTGAGATAACTTATTTTCAATACAATTACATACTTTTCTTTTAACCTAACTATGTTTTAATCATTTAAAACTTTTACGCAATGTCATTTATCATATAATATGAAATATCTTCAATCTACTCCACTTGGCATCAATTTATTCACAATTAACTTTTCGGTCCTTTTTCGGTGGCAATTAACAACCAACACTCAATTTCACAATATAATTTAGTTGCTAGTGTTTATCTTTTAATAAAGTAATTAATGTATAAATTATAAAACATATTTAACAATTATAATTATTATTCATCTTATTTATTTTTTCAATATCCTTTTTAATTAATTATAAAAATAATAAAATTAAAAATATGTATTTAATTTTGAAGATTATAAATTAAACTTTTATTTAAAAAAATAAAGTACAAATGAAAACGCAACTGTTATTTTATAGGGAGAAGGCGAATACTATTTTTGTTCCCATTCGATAAACGTGGAAGAAAACTGTGACAAGTGAAAAAGTCAAAGATTCAAACATGTAAGTGTTTGATTATGTCAGAAATTCATTATGGACGAGGCACCTACTAATATGAATGCGTTTGATCAACCATCCAACAGGTGTTTCATACATGGGTTTCAATTCAAAGTTTCTCTTTATAATATCCACCCCCAATTACTAGTATGTATCTCGTTTGGAGTAGCTGTAAAAATTAGAAGATCGGAAAAAATAAATAAATTAGAAGATTACCAACTAGGCCATGTTCAATTAAAAAAAAAGTAATAATTTTAATAAGATTACTATAATATTTGTTGCTATTATAAAAATTATCAACCTAAAAATAGTTATTAGTCGCGAAAAAAAAAGTCAGTTGTTGATTATTTTATATTTTAAAAAGAGTATAAAGATATAGGTCTTGAATTTAATTTCTTTTAAACATATTGTTAGAATTAATTAATTAAATTTTTATTTTTCTGTAAATAATCTTATATTTATCAATTTTTTCATAGAATTGAATTTTTTTTAATAGTATTCTCATTTTTAGATGAGATATTTTCACTTTATTAATGAATATTTTTTATTTTCTTTCTATGCGAGTTTAATATTTTTCTTTTTTTATACGAAAGTTAAAGATGTTTTGTTTGTTAAAGAGAATTTCAAGAAGTGATGTAAAATTAATTTTAAAATTAATCTCAATTTTAAAATTCATCATGTTAGCTTTAAAAAAAAAAGAAATTTAAGTATCAAATGAATAAAGATTGTCATAAAAAAAATACAAAAATAATCAAGTTTACTGGTTTAATGTTACTAGTTCAAATTTAATATTAAATATTATTTTGTAAAGTATATATGTCAAAGATAATAAAAAAATAACAAGGTCGAAGTATTCTCAATTAAAGGGTGGTGGTGTCCCGGGTGGTTAAGACTTTAACTCAAACGTCCCAAATTCAATTCTTGGTTTACACACCTAACACATGCATATATTCGAAGGAGAGATCACTATTTTGCATTAGAGAGACTTCGAACCTGAAAAGAGTGCATTTACTTATAGATGTCTTACCAATATGCTGGACTTGCTCCTTCTAATGACTTACTTTTCCAGAAGGAAAACTTAATATTAAGCACAATTTCTTGTTTAATGTCGATTATACACTTTCATTTTAAATATTTCTATGTTCGTATAAACTAAAATTTTTTAACAATTATAAATAATTAAAAAAATAATTTTCATAAATAATAAATAGTAAAAAAATTGTTAAATTTTTAACGAATTTAATATGATGGTATTCAAAATTAAAATCAGCCGTCAAAATAACTCATTTGAAAAAGAAGAACATTATTTGAGAAAACAGTTCTGTATCGAACTGATAGAGGGAGGAGGAGCCTAGAGTTTTCGTTTTTTTAATAGTAATTTTATAATTGTTCATTGAATTGATAAATTATTAAACAAATACCCACTTGATTAAAAATAATAATTTCCATTGAAAAACCTAACCGAGTATATCAATTTTTTAACAAAAAGGCAAGCCGGCACGGTGGCCGGCCAAATGTTATATTTTCTTACGTCTCAACGTGGAGCATGCCCAAATTAAAAAATACGAATCTTAGTTCATATGTAATTTCAATTCTATCAGTTGTAGAGATATATTTATTTTTTTCAAAACTTCTCTGTTTTATTTCTCAACACTATATCTTAAAGACTTAGAATATAATTGGAGTTGAAAGTCTAATTTATTAGTTAGTGCGATGTATTATGACCTATTGCTTATAAGTTTAAATCTACACTTGAGCATATTAATAGGAGATGGTTACCTCTTGTTGAATAGTCAATGGATTAAATTTCTGTGCTTAATTGAAAAAAAAAACTTAAAATATAATTTTTTTCCCAATTATTAGCTGACCCAACAAGATGTTATACTTTTTAAGTAATGTTTAGGGTTTAAACCTAATATTGTGAATTGAAAAAATTCATTTGAAAGACCATTGTGCATTATTGCTAAAAATGAAATAGTAGTATTACAATTGAAATTTTAAATCTTATTATACATATGTATTTGAAAATTCTACTATATCTCCAATCTTCCTCTTCTCTATATATGTTTCTTGAAAGAGATTTTACTCTTTTTTTTAAAAAAAAGATACTTTCGTATTGAAGTTGGATAATTTCCGATAAATGAATTTTCCAGCAAGTATATTTGTAGATTAGTTACTTTTGATGTTCAAAAATAAAATAAAATAGAAATTATCAACATTAGAATTGGAAAAATGCATTTCCTTGTGCTGAATATTGAAAATTATCAACATTATAATTTTTTTTAAACAAATACTAACTTCTTAAAATTTTAAGCTCCTTTCTAAAAAGTCCAACTTACTTTTCTCATTTATCTCTCGGACTAAACAATACTTTAAACTTTTCTCATTTATCTCTCGGACTAAACAATACTTTAAAGTTTGGAACTAATTTTTTGTTTTTTTAAATGAGTCTTTCTTTCTTCTCTCAACTTTATACTCTCTCAAACACAAATTTTCGGCTTCACTAAATGACAATGACCCTCCAATTGTTGTTTTCGTTTATTTATTTAGCTAATAATCTCACGTCTATCAAAATTTTTTATAGATATGATTTTTATAATTTTTCTATTGTTATTCTCATTTTAATAAGAATTTTTATTTTCACATTTGATGTAATTGTTGTCATATCTTTCTTTGTGGAAATTTGATTCTTTTTTATAAGAGTTTGATTCTCTTCTTATATATAAAATAGACGATTATGAAATAAGTTTATGTTTGAATTTTTATTGATCGGACTTGTTTAAAGACATAATAAATATTAATTTGTAGTCTAAAAATACACCAAATGGAGTGCACGAAAGTATAGATGTCATAGCTTCACTAACGCTATTAAAGATTTAAGTATAGATTTTTTATATTTTAGCACTACTAATGCAATTATTTTATTTCGAATTTGCTCTAAATTTATTATTTATTTTTATAATATGAGATATACTTATATTTTGTATCTAGCATTCATCTAAAAAATACCTTATAATTAGTTTTTCATATGTTTGATTTGGTGTTAGATGAATATGAAATCCAACAATGAGAGAAGATTAAAATTGTTTTAAATTTAGTTAAATAAAAAGAGTAGACTTCACTTATATTAAAAGATTGATATTTATTCCTTTCAAAAAAAAAATATATACAAAGGACAAATTTGTCTACTTATGGTTAAAATATCAAATTTTTCTATATTTTTTAGCGCGCAAGTCCATATTATTTTGGAACCGAAGTATTAAACTTATATTTCAATTTTATATCCTTTTTTAATGAATAATTTTTCTTTTCACTGGAAAAATGATTGAAATTTTTTTGAAAAATAAATGTTTTATTGCACACCAAATTTTAAGTATATTGTGAATCACGTATGGATAAATTTGGATCCTCTCTTACTAAAACAATTTGGAACTGCTCCGAAAGTTAAAATATAAGAAAAAAGGAAATGTAGACCTGACAAAAAAGAAAAGATCCCGTGAGGTATAGTTGGATTTTAAATCCTAAAAGTAAATACTCTACCGAAGTACGAACCACGGCTTTATATATATATATATATTTAACATAACCACTGCACCACTGCTTTATCTAATCTTTTCTATTTTTTTTCTTTTAACATAGACACTTTAACTAATCTTTTCGTACCCCCCGAAAAAAGAGAACCCAATGCCTATAGACTGGCTCACAGATACCTCACGAATTCCTCCAAAATGACAAAAATAGCCTTCATTTGTCATCTTTTACTTTAATTCTGCATGACACCTACAGAACAGGTACAACTTGTACTTAATTAACGAACGGTTATCCACGATTGTTTTAAAAAAAAAAAGGAGTCATCCACGGATCAAGGACCAAGGTGCGCCCTCGTTAAAAGTAGTGTTAATACCATTTCCACCCTTCTCAAATTGTTGCCAAAAAAAAAAAAAAAAGTGAAAGGAAGTGGCACAGTGGTTGGTAGTGCACTTTTTTATCGGGAGATTCGAGTTCGAGCCTTACTCTCTCATTCCTTAGGTTAGACTATAGAATAGGCAAAAAAAACAAAAAGAAAAAAATTGTTGCCAAAAGAGGTGCTTCTTGATTACTTACTCCCTCCTACGGTGATAATTGGTAAATGAATCAAATAGTTGCTTCCAGCTCAGCTCGATTTAACCTTATTTGAAAATTAAATAAGTAGGCTCAATAATTAAAGGGGTTAAATTTGAATCGAAATTTTAAACTTATTAATCATATCGTTTAATTTTTTATTTTTTTTAGAGCATGTATTAAATCAATATTTTTAGTTAAAATTTCATATTTATTATAATATAATCACCTCTTAATGCTTTTTTGATAATTTGTATCTAACTATTTACTCATAATCTCTTTCTTTCTCTCATTTAGAATTTTATAAAAAATGAACCATTTACAAGTTACTCAAAGCTAGTTTGAAAAATAAATGAGCTAGTTCAAAAAGTAAACACGTCGAGTTTTAGTTTGGCGATACTCGGCTCGACTGGTTTACAATACTACTTTCTCCATCTTAGACTAAGTGTTCTAGTTGTTATTTTCTCTTGCATAATAAATGTCTCATTTTTAAAATTGGACAAAAATAGGTAGACCTTTCCTTTCTCTATATTTCACATTGGAAAAAATAATTTATGTGTATAATAAATACTAACATTTAAACGAAAAGATATATAGTCTTTTGATTTTTTTTCGCTACATATATTTTATATTTCCAATGTTGTTAAATATTTTTTCTTAATACGCCCTTTGTCCCTTTGCACTTTCTCTACTGTTAAGAAAAAATATTAAATATAATTTGAAACTTTAAAATTTACTAGATAAAAAAAATTAATACACTATTCATTTAAATATTTGTTTTTATTATACGCATGAAATACTTTCTATTATATTGGGGGTAGAAAAGAAAAATTATTATCTAATTTTGTTACAATTCAAGAATGATACGCTTATTGTGGGAAAAAAAAAAGTAATTGAAACACTTATTCTAGTATGGATGTGGTATAAAAAATATTCGTGGGACACTTATTTTAGAACAGATAAAGTATAATTTACTTATAGAATATAAAATATTTAATATTTAATTATGTATAATTTTAGATCAAGTGAATAAAACATAATATAAATAAAAGGAAATAAAAAAATTTGATTATGTATAATTTTAGATCAAGTGAATAAAATATAATATAAATAAAAGAAAATAAAAAAATATATAGATGCACATAATCTTATATTTCTCTGAAAATGTCTACTAATTAAATGTGCCTATTTTTAGTTTTATTATTAATGGAATGATTTTTCATTCATCTAAAAAATCCCTTTGAAAGTAGTAACTATTTATTAATTTGGAAGAGTTCTAATGACTAAATCTTGAAATAGATGGATTTTCATTCGGCATGTCGTTTGAGTTTTTTTTTTTGTTAAAAAAATAGTATTTTAAATTAAAAAGTCAATCATTGCTACACCAAAAAATGAAAAGTCAATCTTTTTTTTGTTCCATATCAAATAGTAAATCCAACCTACCGACGAAGCATCATGAAATATATTAGTATGTAAAAATAAAATCAAATAAAGTAATGGCTTTGGTATTTTTGTTACGAACATAATGTTTTTTGGGTATATGAGTGAGATTCAAATCAGCATCAAAGACTTCAAATACAATTATCGTTACACTATATCCCGGTGTACTTAAAGACTATAGATCGTAAGAAATATGTACAGGCTTACCTAAGGTGCTCAACATAGATTATGGTTGTCATTGGCTGAGTATAATGATATTCTTTATCAATCGGATCTGAATTGGATGTTATTTGGTTTTCACCAATGCTTGTAGGATTGCTCTTATTTGATATTGACTATGTTGGTTCAAAGTTTACGTGAACAAGTGAGAGGGATGTGTCTACACATGACTGATAGAGTGAATGCAACAATGGATTGGATTAGTGAATTTTCATAAACTATGCCGATTGTAAGCAAAATTATCTGAACTGATCATCAAGTATTACTCCCTCTATGTTTTTTTGTTCTTAACAATTGAAAAACACAATAACCAAGGCATAAAGAAAAGAAATATATTATAATGGTGATAGTGGAGGTCACTATCATGAAAAACAAGATTAAGCCCATATAATCTCAGGCGCCAAATGAATTAAGCAACACTAAAAATTTCCACCAAAATCTGTGTACAGTGAGCATTTCAAATTAACTTTACATTTAAAACCCACCAAGCAGACCCTATATAATGGGTTACAAAGAGAACATAGCTTTTCCATATTCACAGCAATGGAGGACAATTTCTCAAGATTTCCCCCACCAAAACATGCATCATTTTCAGCAAATCAGTGGCCTTCAGCATCACAAAAACAGTCAGCTTGCAAAAGGAAAGAAGGCTCCTCATCATCAAAATGGGAAAGTTGCAAAAAACCTTTGGGTAGATGTTCATCATCTGAAAAATCAAAGACAAATTGCAGCTCATGGAACCAAATTATCACAAAAATTAATGGTACTGAAGATCACATCATTGCCAACTCAGTTCCCCCTCCAAATAGTGGTCCAAACATCATGGCCAGCTCCTTTTCAGTCATTGCTAGCTCAGGGAACATTGAGGGGGAAGAACTCATCATTGTCAGCTCAGAAATTGTAAATGATAGATGCAGCAACACAACTGCAGAAAACATCACAGCAAGCTCATTATTTACAGTCATTGCTAGCTCAGTTTTCTCTACCCAAACTGAAACTGAAAGTAACAATACAGGGACCACTGAAATTCCAAACAGCAATGCCTTAATAACCAACAATATTGAATTAAATGTGCTACAATCATCATCAGAATCCGAAGCTGATCACCTAGTTCTAGAGGAAGAAGATGATAGTCATGAAGAAGCACAAGTAGAAGACATATATGCATCTGTAGCAGATACACATGTACAACCGCAGCAGCCAACCATGTCTAAAAGTAAGAGATTGAGCAAAACAGAAATCCAAGAAATCCACCAAACATTGTTAATCAACTATAATGGTGGAAAGCTGAAGCGTGGCATAATTCAAAAACTGGCCCAACAATTTAATGTTTCAAGAATATCAATTTATATCCAATGGTCAAGGGTTAAAGAAGGCATAACATCAGGCACAGTGGTCAAGAGTGCAAGCAGATATGTTGGGAGGAAGCAATCAAAATTCATCAGACCAAAACAAGTAAGCACTCTTTCCCCAAGTAAAAGAACTAGTATTAGACGATTAGCAGAGGCATTACATTGTTCTATAAGCATAATTCAAAAACTCATTAAGCAAGGCATCATAAGACCTCATAGTAGTTCTTTACAACCCTACTTGACCCTTAGCAATACTTATACAAGGATGCAGTGGGTAATTAACAAAATCAGATGGTCTACAATATCAAATGATATGTTATTTCATCATTTCTATGATTACATACATATAGATGAGAAGTGGTTTTTCAGAACACCGGAAAATATGTGATACTATTTGTTGCCTGACGAAGTTGACCCCTATAGAACAACCAAGTCCAAGAGATTTAGAGAGAAAGTCATGTTCTTTGGGGTTGTTGCGAGACCTAGAACATGCAGCGATGGAACATACAGTTTTGATGGTAAAATTGGACTATTTCCATTAACCCATGAAATTGCAGCACAAATATCAAATGTCAACAGACCAATAGGCACTATGTAAGTTAAACCAATAAAGAGTATCACTAGAGAAGTTATAAAAGACTGTTTACTAAACAAGATCCTACCTGCCATAAAGGAAAAGTGGCCAGACAGAAATGGCAACAAAATCTACATACAACAAGACAATGCTAGACCTCACATATTACCAACCGATCCTGATTTCATTGCTGCAGCAACCTCAGATGGCTGGAATATTGAGCTAATTCAACAACCGCCTAACAGTCCTGACCTTAATGTCCTAGATCTAGGGCACTTTAGGACCTTACAAA
>CATIWJ010016138.1:0-20344 GCA_949640765.1 Croton laevigatus
ATTTATAATTTGAATAATTATTAACTTTGGTTTAGTAAAAGTAATTATTAAATAAAATAATACTTTCTTTTTAAATCATTCGTTTTAATAAAAATATTACTGTTATTAACAATTTCCAAAATCAACTTGTTTAATAAAAATATTGTAGCAAATATTTATAGTTACTTATTTAAACTAACTTGTAAATTTAATTACTTATATATACACTTTCAAAATATATTTCATTTAAAAGTAATAATAATAATAATAATAATAGTAAATATAATAATAGTAGTAACAATGTTAATAGTAGTTGTAATAAAAATGAGTAGTAGTAAAAATAATGATAATAATAGTAATAGTATAAATAGTGATTTTAATATTAGCAGTAAAAAGAATGATAATAGTAATTGTAAAAATAATAATAATAATAATAATAATAATAATTTTTCTTTTATAGTAATTATTTTCACCCAAGTTACTTAAGTGGTTCTAGTTTATTTAGTAAAAATCTTAATTAACTCTTTCTATAATTTTTATCTTAGTAGTAAAAATCATAAAAATAATTCCATACATAAATCTCAAAATTTCCATATTAATAACTTTCAAAATCATAATACAATATACTTAAAATCATGCAAACAATAAAAATTAAAAAGTTTTTCACAGTTAAAGTATCAAACCTCGGTCTCCATAAGGTTTCGAGTCTTTATCCTTTATGTCCTCGGACTGTCCTTTGTCCTAGTCACTGTCTATAAATTACGGTTATGGGTAATTGTCCATAAATTGTCCAATTCACAGTCCTATTGTCATTTAGGAATTTTCTAATTTAATTTCTCTTATTTTAATTATCCAATTATTAAATAATTGGATCCTTAATTATTTTTCCTAAATTAACGGTTTAATAATAACTCTATGACCATGTATAAATTTCTTATTTAATTTAATCCAACATATATTTCATTAATAATTATAACTTTTATTTAAGTATTAAGTTCATTTATTAAACTAATTTCAATTAAATTTAATCTCTAAGTGCATATATATATCAAAATTAAACTCAATTAATATTATTACCACATTTTATAGTTATAAATAATATTTTTAACTTTTATTTAAGTATTAAGTTCATTTATTAAACTAATTTCAATTAAATTTAATCTCTAAGTGCATACATACATACATACATACATACAGACACACACACATATATATATATATATATATATATATATATATATATATATATATATATATATATATATATATATATATCAAAATTAAACTCAATTAATATTATTACCACATTTTATAGTCATAAATAATATTTTTATAATTTATTTAGACCTCTGAAATAAATAAATTTTCAAATAAAACTCAATTTATTCATTTAATTAATTTATTGGACCTAATTGAAGAATTAATTGAAGTTTTAGAATTATTTACCAAGAAAAAGGACCCAGATGAAAAAAAGTCACAACTTCAAGCTCCTTTTGGAAAACTAGCGGAAGGACTAAAGTGAAAACGGAATGGGAAAAATTTAGGGGTCGTCGCGTGATATTTAGAGAATTTGGGCGCTGGAAGGAAATTCGCCACTCAAAACGCAACAAAGTACCGCCGTTTTAATGTTGAACCAACCGAATTCTTGAATCAACTCGAGTAACCGGACCAGACGCCGAATCGAGCCGCGTCTTCTACTTTCAGCTATATACTGTTCATACACTATTCACGTTTTCCGTCAGAAATTTCAGACGGTGATTTCTCTCCGTTCCGGCGACGAAACTTGACGAGCCGCCTACCGATCTCTTCCTCCCCTCATTAATGACCGCTTCGTTGCCTCAGAACGGACGGAGACTGACCACAGACTGAGATATTGCAAGTTGAATATTTCATTGACTTCTCGAAACTCTTTCTTTGACCGGCCTGGATTGAGTCTCCGGCCACCATACACCACTTTCCTTGCGTCCGGGTTACTCACTGAACTTCCAGGATTTAATTTGCTGCTTTGGTTCCTAAGTTTAATAGAGGAATTGTGAAAGTTATTTTCAAAGCTCTCAAAGCTCTCTCTCTCTCTCTCTCTCTCTCTCTCTCTCTCTGTATTCTCTTCAAATTTTCTGCTTTCTTTCGCCCCCGCCTTCCTTCCTTTCTACGTTTAATCATTCTAATTATCAGTCCAATATCTTTGTTTGATTCTAAAGTATCAGACCCTATCATCAAATCCTTTCCCCCACTTCCTCAACTTTAAATTTTGTTCACTCAAATTCTTTTTTTTTCCCTTTCTTTTCCCATCTTCTTTCTTTCCTTATCTCTATCTCCCATTTACATTGTCGGCAATTGCCGACAATACATGTATTTATTTATTTATTATTTTATTAAAATATTATTTAAAATAAAATTACTAATTAATCCCTCACTATTAAATTTATTTACGTCAAATTTTACTGAGCTAAATTTTGATTTACAATTTCACCGCATTCCATCGATGTCAGTAAAAATCGAAAATTTACCATTGTAACAAAACCCTATAAAATTTATACTCAAATCACTCATCTCGACGTCTAGATTTCAAACTTGATATTTTTAAAACCTAATTCCGCTTCTAAAATTTTTCGAGGGTCAAAATGACCAAAATGCCTTCGGAGTTAGAAAATACAATATTATACTCAAAACGTCCATTTCGACGTCATTAGTATCAATCGGACATTTGAATTTATTAATTAACTATTTTTATGAAAATTTCTATTTAATCCTTGGTAAATTACATTTTAGTCCTTAATTAATTTTTGGGGTGTGACACTTGGAACGTGCCTCTATTGGGGATTTTGATTCATCTAGTTGTGTTTTATTACCATCATCTTCATGCGAATCTAGATGCCTCTTAATTTGTAGTTTTTCCTACAGCTCTTGTGTATCCGGTAATGCTACCTTGTTTTCCCACCATGATGATGCTTCATCGAATACAACATTTTATGAGACATAAATTTTATTTGTATCAGGATCGAAACATCTCTATCCTTTTTTATGTTCGTTATATCCTACAAATATGCAGCGGGCGACCTTCTTATCAAACTTGCTATGGTGTTCATTCACAATGAACATATGGCATACACAACCAAATACTCGAAAGTAATTGACTGTTGGCTTCAAATTAAATAATTTTTCAAATGGTGAAACAAATTCCAGCCTTGTTTGTGGTAGCTTGTTGGTGATGTAGACTACGGTCTTCATACACTCTGTCCAGAATCTTGTGTCAATATTTTTAGCATGTAGAAGACTTTTACATATTTCTGCTAAGTGACGATTCTTCCTCTCTGCTACTCTATTCTGTTAAAGTGTATTTGCACATGTGAGTTGCCTCCAAATGTAGTGTTCCTTGAGATAATTGTTAAATTCTGTCGAAGTGTATTCTCCTCCATTATCAGTGCGAAGGTACCTGATCTTTCTCTCAAATTCACGTTCTACGGTATTTTGAAATTTTTGAAACTTTTCAAACGCTTCATCTTTGTGTTTCAAGAAATATATCCATACATATCTCGAAAAATTATCAACAAAGGTTATCAAGTATTGATAACCACAAGTTGATGATTGTTTAATTCTTCCCAGCACATTTGAGTGGACTAATTCTAATGGCTCCTTGGCTCTGCACTTTGACTCCTTGTAAGGCAATTGATGCGCCTTACCATATTGACATCCGGCACATACGACATCCTGGCAGATCTCAAGTTGTGGAAGTCCTTTAAACATTAACTTCTGCATTATAATCTTCAATTTATTATAACTAACATGTTCGAGTTGGGCATGCCATAAATCACCGGTTTCACTTCTCGTTGTTTTATCAACATAGGCTTCTTCAGCTGACATCACATATATGGACTTCATTTTTCATCCTTTCATGAAAGGTGTATCAATGATTTTTATTTTGTGATACACCTTTACATTTTTTGGACTAAATACTACATAGTTTCGTAAAGCAGTCAACTAGAGTACTGACATTAAGTTTTTCTTCATACATAGAACATGATAAAGATTATGCAGTTGAACTTTTTCATGGTTGTACCTCCATGGTATTTATGTCTCGCCAATATGGGCTATTGGCATTTGTGTGTTATCTGCTGTTACAATTACTCGATCTCTATTGTATTTTGTTTTACTAAAAAATTTAGACTCATCTTCGGTCATATGATTGGAACTGCCAGAATCAACAATCCAATCATTCTCGTAGTCAACTGACTGCTCGCCTACAGCAGTGAGTGTAAATTCTCCTATTTGGCTTTCTTTTCGTGTATTAGCAACTTCTACTTCTTCTATAAAATATGATGTCTCAAAGTCCCAGTCATCTTCCCCACAACTTTTATTCCGCGATGTTGTTGCAGTATTTCCTTCAACCTTATTTTTGGACCAGCAATCTCTCGTATATTGACCTTTCTTGCCATAATTATAACATTCATTATTTTGACTATCCTTTTGTTGCCACTGGTTTTGACCACCTTGATAATTTTGAGCTCCTCAAACTCCACCTGACTGAAAACCTCTATCTTGGTTTTCTCGAACATCTCCTTCTTGATTATTATATCTCCTGATACTACATCCTCATCATTGACCACGACCACGACAACGTCCTTGGTCATCTCTTTTATTATTGAAAAGTGCTGTCTCTTCACTGTTGGTTAGTCGACTAGACGTGGGTTTGCCTAGATCCTCTTTATTAATTAGCAAATTCTCCAAATTTGCTAAAGTTAATACTGAAAAGTGCTGTCTCTTCACTGTTGGTTGGTCGACTAAACGTGGGTTTGCCTAGATCCTCTTTATTAATTAGCAAATTCTCCAAATCTGCTAAAGTTGGTTTGGTAGCCCAGCCCCGAGTTGCCGTGATAATACCCTTGTAATCCGACTTCAGACCATGGATGATAATTCTCTTCATCTGGGTCTGTGTGATTTCATTTTCAAGATCCAGTTTAGAAATCTCGTCACAAAGAGATTTCACTTTCGAGAAATATTGACTCACAAACATATTTCTCTAGGAAATTGACAAAAGCTCATTTTTTAGCCTTTGTAACTTCGCATCATTTTTCTTAGCAAAAATTGCCGCCAAAGTGTCCCATACCTCTTTCGATGTACGAGCATCTTTGATACGCTATAAAAATTCATCATCCGCAGCTACGGTTAAGGCATACATCACTTTACCTGCCTTAACCTTCCATTTTTTTAAGGTGTCAGAGTCGGCCGCTGATTGTACCTGTATTGAGATTGGGGTCTCTAAAGTTGTGTTTATGCTCTTGGTCTCCTTTGGTGGTATTGTGTCATTGTCGTTTACAATATCTCATAGGTTCTGTCTGAGCATGTAAAACTTCATACAGGTACTTCATGATCCATAATTGTTGTTGTTGAGCTTTTCAATCAAAGTAGTAAAATCTGCCATTCTTCTTTGGATCGAATCGCTCTGATACCAAATGTTGAAAATAGGCAGCACAATGTATGAGATAGTAAAAACACTCAATTTATTTCAATATAAATAACTCACAGTACATAACTCAAAATAGCACTAAAAAATATTTCTCACAAACACCCTAAAAATATTTTCTCACTATTTTCTAGACTCAGTTTTAGGACCTTTTCCTAAAACTTCTCTCAAACCTCTCTCTTTCTTTTCTTTACAGATTATTTCTCATCAACATACAAAAAAAATGATTATCTCCATGTCTTATTTATAGGAGATGTAAAACCGCCATTCACCTACTATACCATCATTCACCAACTTGCATGGCAAATCGTATATGCAAGTTGGCATATGTGAATTTGACTTTAAATTCCCTTCTTCATGTCAACTTGATCTAACTACTTACAGCTATATTGGGTCCCATATAATAATTAGTCTATATTTCCTTATCTTTAATATATAGCTTATAGGTCCCACTTGAAGTGGGCATCGCCACTACAGAAATTGCTTAATTTGGAGTCTAATTAACTATCATTCCAAACAATAACAACATATAATGGTTCAATGTAAGATTTTCAAGGGTTTATGACCAAAAAGATTGAAACCTCAAGCTAACAATTTGTACAGAAAAAAATATATTAAACTAAGAATTTCAATTAAGTATAGAACAAAATACAAATAGAATATGCAATACCCTAAACATAAGAATCGAACTTAGGAAAAAAAAGCAGAAGAGTGAAATTTATGAATCATTCACAAACACCATAGAAAGTTTCAAAATATTAATAGCCATCAAAACAAAACAAATGCAATAGACAATAAAATTCCCCATTTTAATTATCAGAAATAACATCAAAACAAGAATAAGAAGCCAAGCAATCAAAGAAAGAAAAACGAACCTTAAACAAAGACTACATTTTGGTATTTGGTGGTTTTCTTTTGCAAAATCAAAAGTTGAAGTAGATGACGGAGAAGTGAGAATAAACAATCGCTGTCGATAGCAGAACTGGTGGTGGTGTGAGAGTATAATGAGAATCGAAGAAGGGGAGAGGAGATTAGGTTAGGTTGCATGAGGGACGAGAGAGATGGAGAGAGCGAGATAGACAGATTAGGTTAGACGAGAGAAGCAAACTGCATAAATGAAATAGGTTGATTGTCCTTTGCATGTTCTTATATTATGTCTAAATTTACCACATTGATGGTATATTTTTGAAATTGACTGAGTAGATGCATTTGCTTCAAGTCCTTCTCCCTCATGCTTGTTTCTTGATTTTTTTGGATTTTCTAGCTCTTTTTAGCCTATTAGGAGGCAACATCATATACGAATCGTCTAAAGGACTGAAGTCTGTCTCGGAAATGGGATGAATAATCTCTTAGTAGCATTCAATATAATTTGATATTGAGAAATAAACATGGCAGTAAGGCTCATAATCCTTGCACCTAATGTGTGCTAATGATAATATTGCATGCCTGCAAGGAATACTACTAATACTCTACCAATGACATGTACAAGTCTGCTTATGTAAATCAACAGCAAATTTGTATTTTTTCTCTGTAATCTCAAATTGAAAATCTGAACTTTGGTTTATCAAACACCTTTTGGAGGTATTCATTGATAACCTACAGTCATTCATTGCTCCTGAAGTAACCTTACCCTTTCATTTAATACTTTTTGCATATCTTTCTTATAGTCTAATCAATTACTTAACCCTCAATACATCTAAAAGAGACACAATTGATATTGACCTTAATTTAACAATCCATGAATTCAAACTCTCTGTCATATTATTTGTAACATGCTCAGATTTAAAAATATCAGAAAAAGCATGTCTAGCGCAATGATTGGTAGGTATATCAAGTAACCATGCCATAAGTTTTGCATCTAATTTCTTTCCTAGCTCAGCCATGTTGTCTATAAATTCTTGGATATGTGAACTCTTAATACAATCCCAAAATTCTTCATCAATTATAACACCTGGGAATTCCTTCCTAAAATTCATCATAATGTGCTTGGCACAATACCTATGAGTAGAGTGAGGGAATACCTATGCACTGCATCTAGGAGACCCTAAAACATAGCAATGAGGACAAAAATTAGACACAAAAAGAAGATAAATATGCACATACAGTTAAAAAAAGGGAGGTTCTTATTCACATATTTATAATACATAGAGTTTTTTGTTGATATATCTAAAAAATTAGGGAGTTATTTGTTCATATATTTATAAAAGTATGGAGGTTATTATTCATATATTTATAAAATCAGGGAGGTTATTATTCATAAAGAAAGGATGATTTTGTTGATATATTTATAATGCATTCAGGTTGTAATTTATAAATTTTTAATTAATTTCACAATTTAAAAAAATGCGTACCTTCTGCCTGTTAGACATAAATGCCCAAGAAACTGGACCATGTTGCCCAATTGATTGTTCTAAGTAGTTCATAAAAAAGTTCCATTAAGCAGTGCATTCCTGTTCAATAATAGCCCAAGCAATGGGAAGAACACCTCTGTCCCCATCAAGGCTAAATGCTACAAGTAATATCCCTCCATATGATCCTTTCAAAAAACACCCATCCAAATCAATGAAAGGTCTACAACTTTTTACAAAAGCATCTCTCAATCCCTTTAGGTAAATGAATAGCCTCTCAAATTTTACAACTCCTTCCTTGGACACTGTACCAGATAGTTCAAATTTCACAACTATACCAGGATTGTACTTCAACAATGCTTCCATATACCTCCTCAAGTGATTGAAACTCTTTGTGTGAGAACCATTGATCTCTTTCTTAGCTCTTTTTTTGGCTCTATATAACTGATGGGTCTTAACTTCCACCCCAAGCCTACATTTCAAATCAGCAGTCATCAAATCACATGAGATATTTGGATCTGTTTTCATCAGTACATCTAGCTTCTTTTTGATCCAAGGAGTGTTTGCTGCTTTATTTTTTGCACCTAACCTTCTTCGTCATGTATGCTCTTTCTGGATAGTTTTCACCATGAAAGTCACTTTATTAGCAAGCACACTAGCATGTAACCTCCACTTGCAATCTTTACTCTTGCAACTAATAGTAACTCTTCTTAGATCGTTCTTAATCCAATCAATCGAAAATCCCTCAGCAATTGCATAATCTCTTAAAGCTTCCTGCATCATCTTCTTATCTTTAAAGCTCTATTTCACTTAAAAGGTAACAGGCTGTCCTGGCATTGGGATGTATTCATTGGCTGGCATTTTGGCAACTTCATACACTTTTTGTCTCTTCTGGTGGAAATGTACTCTTCTTCTACATCACTAAGTTTTCTGCCATCATTCTCACTATCTATGTTGCTCTAATTATCACTCTCTTCACCCTCTGTATCACTGCCTTCATCATCTTCTTCCAATGAAAAATAGTCATCCACATCATCTTCTTCACTTGATTCAGAATTTGAATCAAATACATAATTTTCATCTAAACTATCATCACTAATCTCTTCAGCCTTGCTGCCTTCACCATCAGTTTACACTCTGCCTTTTGCTTTCTCTCTTAGTGAATATTTGCCTAAGCTCACCCCACCCCTTCTTACTAGTATCTTTTCTCTTGGATAGGTAGATGAACTTTTTTCCATACCTTTTTTCTCTTACTAGTATCTTTTCTCTTGGATAGGTAGATGAACTTTTTTCCATACCTTTGCCAAGTGATTTTATATTGCTGAACATTGGTTTCCCATGGCTCTTTTTTAAGTTTGTAGTTTTCTTCAAGAAAGACAGTATTGAATTGTCTTCAGCTTTTTCACTGGTGTCAAACAACACTGCTATGCTTTCCTACCACTTACATAGTTATCCTTATTCTTATCTTTCTTTTCATTCTCATTCATATCAGCATCAATAGTTGGTTGTTCTTCAATTGAAGGAACATTTGGTTGATTTATAACAACTTTATTTTGATCTCTCAACTGCTGGCCACTTACATCTGGCCTCTGTTCTATGTGTACACCAACTTCATCTCTTAGTGCAGGTTGGTTAACATTTGGTTCTTCACTTTGCATATTTATGCCTTCCAATGTAGGTGCTAAGAAATGTGGTGCAGGTTGTTCAATATCAGTTTGTGACACATCTTAATTTGAGTTTCGAGAATAGTAATTGTAATTTTCAGAGACGTTGTATTAAATAAATAAGTGTTCATAATCAACCGTCGTATTTTGTTACGAGTAATTAGCTTCGCATAATAAATTCAAAAGTAATTTCATATAATTATTTGGAATTACCATAAATAAAGAAATGAAAATTTTATACACACATAAAAGTATATATATATATATATATATATATACGGAATAAAGTAAGTATGTATATATATATATACATGTACAAATGACAATAATAATAATAATAATGATGATGATAATAAGAAATGGGAGACAAGAGTTTTTGGTAGGGCAATACTTTAGCTAGTATTTGTGGAAGATGAGTCATTAGCATGTGGAAAGGAATGGGCACTCATGAGGAAAATTGGATGCAAAGTTTAGTGGGGAAAAAAAAAGGAAGAGACAAGAAAGGGTGGATAATTATGAAAGGTGGTCTATCTAAAGGAGTGTTTAATGATTTATTAGAGTTAGTAGAGATCAGAACGTAGGAGGTGTGAAAAATATTTGAAGTTCATGAAAATAATAGCAATGGAGGTGGTTTGAAAATAACTTCACTATAAATTTTCAAAAATAAGACCACCAATCACCCTTTGAGACTTCCATAAACATCTTTGACGTGAGAATCACCGGAAAACACCACCGGAGGGAGGAGTTCAGTTCGGGTCAGAAGCAAAATCCGGAAAAACCATTTCCTTCTGTTTTTCTTGATTTTCTTCATCTTCTGGTCGTTTTCAGTTCTGTTTGAAACCATAGATCGGTCGGTCTTGAAGAGACAATTCCGGAGGTATCTCGTTTGGCTGATTTCATCACCGAAGTAGTGAGAAATCATCGAAGACCTGAAACTGGGTCGTGACCCGTTTCAGACGCAGTCAAGCGAAGAAAGAGGTGGCTCGATTCGGCTGTCTGGTTCGATTAGCGCGAGCGGATTCAAAATCACGGTCTGGTTAGGCTGAAACGATGCCGTTTTGTGTGGCGTATTCCAGAATAGCGCCTCATCTTTTCTGATATTGCGCCTTGACCCCGGATTTTCCTGCCATCTTCAGGTTGACCCTGCTGCCTTTGTTTATTTCAATTTTGACCCCTGAAAGTTTATTTGGCTTTTCATTTATATCCAAAAACCTATTTAATTAATATATTTGTAAGTATTTCGGATTTTAATATAATTAGGGATCTAGAAAAATTAATTAGACCCTAAAATTTATTCTGAAACTATAATAAATTAATTTGGTTGAGTTAATTAGCTAATAGTTAGATATTTTAACATAGAAATTAAATAGAGATTTAAATTAATAATTATAGAAAAATAGATTTACATAGAAAATTACAGAAGGGTATTTAGGAAGAAAATATAATCTGGACAGTATATTAAACATGTAATTATATATATATATATATATGCATGTATTTGAAAAATTATTAGTGAATATTTAAGTATTATTAACATAGAAAATAAATAGGGTCTAACATAACAATTGTAAAATATAAATTAAATAGAAATAAAAGTAGGATATTTAGAAGAAAATAATTGGCAGTAGGATTACTAAAAATATATATATTTTTACTTAGGTCTTAAATAAATTAATAGTTAGACATTCAATTTAGAAGATAAAAAAGGAATTAAAATAACTATAAGAAATTAATTTAAGTAGCCAAAATTTAAAAAGGTAATTTAAAGAAAAATATTTAGAACTTACAAAAAAAATTGTGTATATAAATATGACGTTAGGTCCGTCCGAAAAGAAGGAGGAAGATTTGAAACAAAATGGAATTGTGGAATAGAGGAGACCGCTAAAATAAGGTTTGATACTTTAATTATAAAAATACCGGTAAATTATTTTGTTGCATGTTTATAAAAATTATTATTGATTTATTATGAAATTCTAAAATAATTGTTATTGTGATAAATTAAGATTTATGAATTTCAAGTAAAATGACACGTGTAAATTAAATTGTGATTTTTGAGAAAAATAAATTTTGTGATAAATTTTGATTTGCTATGAATTGAGAATATACTTGGAAAATAAGTAATTTTGCTCTACTTAGATTAGTTGAACTAGTGAGATAAGGGTATGATGCATCATATACTGAGCAGTACTGCGAACAACCCAGTTTAGATTTTTGGGTAAAAATAGATTTGAATAATTTAGACACGGCCGTTAAAATAAAATTGACTTCGGTCAAAAATAGGATACTCCGGCTACGGCCTAGAGTTTTTCGAGACAATAAAAATAAATACAGTAGTTTTATCTCGTCGTTCATCTAATTCTTAGTAGAGCCACTCGGTAAATAAACAGAGTTAAAATAAATGATGAATTGTTTATTGATTTACTATTTAAATGATTATTCTATCAATTTATTATTTTATTTCTATCTCATTAAATGATTATTTACTTTTCTTAAATTTTTATGTGCATGTAAATATTATTAGAACTGCTATTCTTATAGTTAAAGTATCCACTGAGTGTAATTGCTCAGCGAGTTATTATTTGTAACTCGTAGGTATCGAGGAAGAGCCGAAGTTGCAAAATTAGATTTTCCGCCATTCACCAGCCAGTACCGAAATTTTTATCTATTGGGGTAAAAATCTTTTATCTTGTTAGAAATCAGCATGTACTAAATAAAGAACTTTCGAACTAAGTGTGATATTTTAGTATGGTTTGTAATTGTGTGTTTGAACATTGCGGTGATTTTTAATTTGGATTATTGAATTGAACAAATTTTTAAATTTTAGCATAAAATAAATGAACTTCCCTTAAATAATAAATTTAATAAATACCGATAATATACAAATAAGAGACAGTTGTAGCACTCCTGTAGACTTACCACGGTAGATCTATAAGGGGTGTTACAGTTTGCACATTGCTACCCTCCATTGTATCAGCTGCCACTGGTAGCAGCTGTTCTATACGTACAGTAGCTTTATCTGTTAGTGCAACTTGATAAACATTTGGTTCTTCACTTTACATATTTATGCCTTCCAATGTAGGTGCTAAAAAAGGTGGTGCAGGTTATAACACATCAGTTTGCACATTGCTGCCCTTCATTGTCTCAGCTGCCACTAGTGGAGCAGGTAGTGCTTTAATATGACTACTACTACTTTCAGCTTCTTCACAGCCCATTTCTACACTGTCACCTTCATTTAATTCTTGCACAAACTTACGTCTCTAAGTAACACCACCTTTCTTCCTATTTGAAGCATCCACAGAAATGGGTTGGATATCTTCAGAATTGACAAACACTTCAACCTCCACCAGTGTGTTTGAACATCTCAAACATGTCAAGCATAATGTTATCGTCATAAATTTCCCACCTTCTTACTTCACAACTAATCTCAATAGAAGGTTCTTTAATATCAAACAACTCATACATATCAGAAAGCATCAGAATGTAGCTATACTTGTCATGATCAACATTTGATATTGTCTTCACTCTATCTTTGTAATGAAACATAAAGGTGATATGAATCTGTCATCCTACATGCAAATTAAATTTTAATCTAAAAATGAAATGGAAACAGAGCATTATAAGACATTGATTCAAACTAAATCATACAAACCCAAACCCAAACCCAAACCCTAATCATTGAATGCAAAAACCACACCCTTATCAAAATCACATTCCATCAAATGCAAATAATCTTAATAAAATATTTATGTAAAACCACAATAAAAACAGAGCATACCCATGGAGTTTCATCTCACAAAATTCCTTACACAAATCCTAAACCCTAAACATGCTATTGCAAAAACCACATTGTAACGAATTTCTAATTCCATTCATTATAACCGAAAAAAAAAGGATCATCTGCGTACATGAATCCACTTAAAATTAAAGAAAAAATGAAATACCAGTGTACTCCTTACCTTGACCACGAAAAAATCCCTTGCTATTGATGAACTATCTTTCAACCTTTTAGAATTTCTTCATCTTCTACTGAATCCACTTGAAAAAACCCTTAGATTTTGAACTTTCGATTGTACTGGTAGAAAGGAAAAAAATCGTTCCTCGCCCACTTGCACTTACGTTGTGAGAAATGGAGGGAAAGAAGGGAACAAAAACTACTTTTATCATATTATTACTTGCACTTAAACCCTCAGCTTATTATACGAGGGAAAAAAAATTAATTAGCATCTAAATTAACGGAAAACTTGACAGAAGGTTATTATTGTCAATAAAAAAATAACGCAGGGACTTTTTGGTATGAAAAAAAAGGATAGAGAGGTTTTTGTCAGTATAGTAAAAGTATAGGGAGTTTTTTTATATTATCCCAAAAAAAAATATCAAAGCTAAAATTATTATTTCCTAAATATTTTCTTGCTTAAACTAAACACTTCCAACGTAGTAGTACAATAAAATGCACCCACAGCATGATTAATTGTTTTGACCCAATCTCGTGGTTCCACATGGACCGTCTGATGATAGGGGGTACTTATATGTGCACCTGCCCTCTTTGGATTACAGCTCTTGGCGGGAAAAAAGGTTGTCAAATTTCTATTTCCTTGTTTTTTATTCCCCAATTTCTCAAACCCGCCTACAACAAAATTAGAGTTTTGATTGCACATTTACCGCAATTGAATCACCGTCTTTTCCACTCGCCGGCAATTCCTGGTGCCAGTCTTTCATCAGGTAATCCTCGATCTTCTATCTTCTTATTTACATCAATTATCGCCTTTCTGATTACCTTTGCAGAATTGGATACAATGTTCTCGGTTTTTATTTCGCATATCAGCTCAATTGGTTAACTGCTGGTGGATTTTCTATTTGCTCACATTTTAATTGTGTGTTCTAATTTCAGTTTAGGCACCGCTTTTATATGTCCGTGTTGTTACTTATGAACAATTTTTGGAGTCCTTTTTCTATCTTGTATGGAAAAAGGAGGAAGTATTTTTTAACCAGTATAAAGGATATATTTTGTAATTTTTATTTTTTTTACGAATCGCAATTTATTGACTATTTGGTTGCTGAGAAAACAATGGAATTTGAATTTGCTCATACAAAACTTTCAATTAATCAATCCCTAGTGTCATATGTAATTTTTGTTTGAGGCAAATTGAATAAAATGACAGATGAAAGAGAGGAGGCTATTTTTAGGTTTTTGAAATAAAATTTTTCGCAAATGCTCTGGTTCATAGTTGTTCTGCAATTAACGTCGAATAGGATTTGTTTGTTCGTTAAATTGCTTGCTGCCGGTGCTTCATCTCCTCACCCCGCGGTTTGCTTTGCTAGTTTTGAGTTTTAATTAATCTTCAGATTTTCTATCTACTCTTCTCAATTCTCTTAATCTATGTAAAATCCCTTTTTTTTTAGGCTTTTCTTCATTCTGATTCTGGGTCGGGTTGCTTGTTTTTTGAGTTTGATTGTTTAACATTTTGATTTCAATTTAAAACAAAATTTTATATGGCAGCAGCAATTTATTTATGTACTTGTGAATTATGATAGCAACTGTGAGCTTTGATGGATATTGGAATAAGATTGAATATATATATATATATATATAAATTGGAGTTGAAATGCCTAACTTGTATTGATCATTTCCATCCGCTGATTATAATATTAAAAGTCTTTAAACATAAAAAACTGATTGTTTATTTTGAATTTTTAGCTGATGCATTTTGCGAGTTTTACTTTGTAATTGTAGTTGTTACTCTATAATCTTCTTTGTCACATTTTAAGTTCTATGTTATTGTTTTGTTTCCTCATATTAAGTTAGAAAGCTAGTGCTATCAATTACTGAATCTAAATTCCATGTTTCAAAATTTTCAATTACTGAAACCCTATTGCTATCAATTTCTTTTTTCAATGTTTTCCATAAAATATTAGTCATCGATGGCTTTTGTAGGGCATGGATACATCAAAACCTGCAATTTTTGTGAATGGTGGATTGTTGCCGATGCATGTGAGGAAGAGGGTCCGGACAATTATTCAAGTTGTTGGATCTGATCGTGGGTCTGTTACAGGAAAAACCACCGATGATCATCAGCTTGTTGTGAAAGGCACACCGCCATCTGCTGCTCTTAGAAATTTTGTTGAGGTTATTGGCATTGCTGAAAGTGACAAATCCATCCAAGCTGAAATATGGACCAACTTTGGGGACACATTTGGTACGATATTTCTTTCATTTTCATTTTCTTTTGTCACTTCTGCTCCAGATTTTCCCTTTAACCAGTTTGCAGTTGGTGTGTGTTGAACTATCTGACATTTCCTGTTTTGCTTTTCCAAAGACAAACTGGACTTGTGGTTTTCACTTTTGTTGAAATGTGTTGAAGTATTTCTGCAAATTGATTTTTTTGTAAATGATTTTCATAAAATTTTATGGCATTTCATTCCCAGACTCGGGCTGCTACAAAGTCAAAATGTTTATTCTTTTCGTATGTGCATTTACTTTTATTGAATCGAACAATGGATAAACCAAATTTTATTGTTTATAAACACATCTTATGTGTCAAATTCATTTATACGAAACAGAGATTAAGGTTTTTAAACGTGTTGGATGCACATCATATGCATCCAATCACTGGTGGCTTGCCGAAGTCTGACTATGTAACCACAAATATAACTAAATTACTTATATACACAAATGAAAGAGAATTAGTAGCAATTAATCAAAATGCATTTTATTTGCTGTGGAAATCAATTTTTATTTTCTTAATTATTGACTGTAACTTTTTTTTTAGTTTCTGTTGCTAGGAATTGCATTCTGGTTCTAATGTCACTGGCAGACTTCTATAAAAATAGATGAATTTGTTTTATCTCGATTGAAATGTCATGTATTCTTGTGTGCTTGTTCTTCCATTGCACGATGCTATATCATTTTGGAATGGGATTAAAAAAGAGAGAGAGAGAGATGTTTTACGAATGTGATGCGTTGTTCTTGAGGTTACTAAGCACTTCTCCCAAATTTTTGTGCTATCTGATTGTATTGTTGGTTGGTAAAGCTCTTATTTCTTACTTTGGCAGATACATATTCCTATAACCAGCTCTGTCAACTAGCAAATGGAGAATACCAGTCCTTGTTCCTTTGAGGTGGTTTGGTTTTTTGTAATTTGTGCTGGAGTTTTAGGTGCTTTTGGCCCTTGTTCAGGTGCTAGATGTGCTGAATTTAGTTGGTATCTTCTTAGTTACTTTTACTATGAAATTTCTTGAATCAGCAGATTCTTATTGTTCATTTTAGTTCTATTTCTTCCAAATAGAACTGCCCCCTTCAGTAAAGGTAATGGTGAAAAAGAAAATGAAATTGAGCAATTTGTTTCTTATAATTTGGCCCCTTGAAAATTATTGTCGAACAATTTAAATGTATAATACCCCTCTATATTTCTTTATATAAATATTGGTTTGACTATTCCAAACTAAGATTAGTCTTCACTTCATTACATTTTCCATCATTCATTGAGTGAATAATAAGTATCGGGTTTTCATAGAAATAATATTAACTATCCAATTTAATTGAATAATTGTAGAATTCATAGCAACTGAAGAGAGAGGAAGGATAGGGTTGGTTGGTTCTAACTTTTTGTCTCCAATTTGTAGTAGTGTAGTGGCATAGAGAGGGAGGGGGGGTGGGGAAAGGAGAAATGTGGTTGGCTTGAAATGAAGAAGAGCTGTTGTTTTTAGGTTAAGGTTTGGAATGGGATGCAAATGAACCAAACTATTTGTGATATATTAATTATTTGAATTGAAAATAGTTTGATTCGATTACAATTTGAAGTTAAATGAATCGAATTTGAACCAAACTTGAGCAAACAATAAATGAATTGAACTCGAGCCAAATGTCAAAGCTCGCGAATACATTCATGAACCTTATGTTCTACTTACACGGTTTTGGAGAAAAGTTAAACAAACTCAAATTTGAATTGAATTTATACCCAAACTTGAACTAGTGTAATAAAGCTTACTTCGAACTATATATGGAATCAAGCTCACAAAATTGAGCATAGACTTAAACGAATATTTTACTAATCGAACTTGAGCTCAAATTTGAAATCTGACTCAACTAGAGCTCTAACATGAATAAAATTTGAAAAACCAAACTAAACCTATTTTTCGCAACTTTAGACCAAACCAACTCTGCGGCAAAACCATTAAACCCAACCTGAACTCTACGAGTTAGTTGGGTTATATTTGCACTCTCCTTACCTTTTTTTAAGGGAAATAGATAAATTTGGTGTCTTACATTTATAAGACATTTCAATTTAGTGTTTTATCATTTTTTTTTCCAAAATGGTGTCTGAACTAAAAAAATAATTCAATCTGGTACATTTTTCTCACTTGGCTTGTTGGATTCCGGTGAAAATTAAAAAACCATTGAAATGATGACATGTGAATCTGAAAATGTTTCAATTTAATGTTTAATCTTTATAAAATATTTCAATTTAGTGTCTTACATTTTTTTTAAATGATATTTTTGGCAATGAACGAACAAAGTAAAAGGTACTTTAAAACTGTCTCATCCCTAGACTCCCAAATATGAAATTATTTTTTGAAGGTTGATGCATCATTTGGCCATAATAGGCTTGATCAGGTTTGAACCTCTTTTTGTCTTTTAAAATTGTCACGTAATCGGCCAATTCTGTACGCCAATATGTCGATCTTGGTGAGATAGAGTCTCAAGTGTCCTTAAATTGAGTAGGATGTCGTTGGAATGAGTGAATTTAAGTCAAAAAATAAACTGGACTTGACGGACCCGTATGACATGATATTTTTTTTTTTTCAATTGAATTTTCATTGACTTCTAGTTTATGAGAGTACTGGCGACTTGTTTTGTTGATATTTTTGAGTAATTATATAGTGAATCCTTTACAACACCTCGATTTGCTTATGTGTTGTAATTTACCAACATAATAATGACATGCGGTAATAATTTTATCATCTCTTATTTTTTCTCTCTCCCACCTTTTCTTTCATTCATAAAGGGAGATCACGGGTTTTATTTTATTTTATCAAAATCGTCTTCCATATTCATCAAAATATGGGCTTATTTTCACTTGAGGTTCTCCAACTTTGGCCATGAAATAAAAGAGTATCTAAAAAAAAAAAAAAATCCAACTTGTAAAAGTGTGAAAAAAAAGAGAGAAAGGTACTCGTAACAGTGGCGTAGCCAGAAATTTGGCGGATGAAGGCCCAAATCCTGACTACGTTACTGTTTCCAGTAAACGGATGAAGATGATGATTCTTTACTTAGTTTCAACCTTTTAAAGAATAGTTCCATAACTACATTTCAAGTGAAAAAAAAGCCAAATTAAGACCAATTAAAATGCACAAACAATTAACATATTTAAATAGTAGAATCCAAACAATTACCTCATCTTGTTTTTGGTCTTGTACTATGTTTCTATCAATTATGAATTGAAAATGAGAGAGTTCTTTACCAGAAGAAAACTATATGAGAAAAGATCTTTTATATTTGCAAGAAAAGTATTACTACTAGTGTTTGAATTTTATTAATTATTTAATTTCCACAAAAGGTCATTAATGCCTTACAACAATTAATCCAATTAATTTGAATAATCAGTGAAATTAATTATCAATGACTAGTCAATTAAGTGAACCTTTAATTATGGTTGTGTGAGGATGTTAGCTTAGTATATGCAATGGAGGCTCAACAATTTTTTAAGCCTATTTAGTAAAAAAATAGAACTAGAGGTTGGAGGCTAAACCATTTAGTCTTACACTTTGAAAATTAAATGAATCTAAAATGTTCTGATATATAAAACATACTAAAATGAAGTTAAACCTAACCTTAGATTCCCATCTAGTTACGAACTAAAGGGCAAAGTAAAAGCATCAATTAGATGTTTTAAATAATGTAGTTTTTCATGTCATCTAGTTGTGAAAATCACATTTAAGATGGGTTCACAACGAATTTCAGGACAATGTGGTAGAGGTATGTTTTTATTTTTTTATTTTTTATATCAGTACATAAGTATCAGATTTTGACATGCCTGACAAGCATTAGCAAAAGAGCAGCCAGTTGGCAACAAGATGCCCACATTCATCAACAATTTACAAATTGAGACTATCACTTTTACAAAATAAAATCTGTGGATTTTAACTTATAAACTAAGTGGCCATAAATAATAGTTGTAAAAGTTCTGTCTACTGATTCTTTGGCGTAAGCATCACCATTCACATGGAAAAGAGAAGAAAGTGATAACAGTAGATTCTAATCATGGAACCTAAACACATGGTATCCCTCAAACAGTCCCAATACACTTAAATGAGAATATAAAGGAATAGAAAGAGAAACTAGATCCTATAAACCTCATGCATAAAGTTTTGAAAGAAAAATATTCCCAAATCAAGATTTATTGAAGAATACATGATGCATATCACAATATAAAAGTGGATAAACCCAATAACAAAAACACAGTATCATTGCCATCTAAAACGGCTAAAAGAATAAATTAAAAATGTCATATAATACAAAGAAGAAAACAATACCAGAATATTGAAACAGAAATAGAACTCAAATCTTGAGTATGACAGAGAAAAGACTCAGCCACCGCCTAGGAAAAGAATGACAGAGTTGCAATAAAACGAAAACAATAGACTAACTCAATACACTAAATCTCTATGAAAGATGCAATCTTACCTGGAATAACTTGGAATTTCTCAAAGGAGGTGGCATTGGAGGTGTCTTTGTCGTTTTTTGATGCTCCTTGAAGAATTGTTGGCCATGTTCTTAGATCTCAAGAACCTGCCACAATCAAACTCCCAAACAATCAATCAAACAAGCAAATGCACATCAGAAATTTGCAATCTGAGATAATTCTTGATTGCAATATAATTCTTCATTACAATTA
>CATIWJ010016148.1:0-15248 GCA_949640765.1 Croton laevigatus
AGAACATTCATTTGGATTACCAATGTGCATTTGTTGTAGTAACGCCAAGTTACTAATGCACAGAAAATTATTCGCATGGGAGTGGCCTTATTTCGGCTGTGGACCATGCATAGATCATTTGAGGCTTAGTCCATCATTTTATTAAGACTATAGCCACATATTGTATTAGCCTTATTTCGTTCTAATTCTATTGATATTACCACGGGTGAGCAACTAAAGAAAAATAAACCAAAACACATAAGAAAGATAATAAAGGCAAAAGAAAATGTGATGAGCAAACTATGATAAACTTAAAAAGGGAAAATGAAATCATTAACATCAAACAAAAAACCGTTATTTGGAAGCAATATAAAAGGAGAAAGAGGAAGAAAAAAAAGAGAAAAAAAGAAGAGAGAAAAAAGAAAAAGAAAATTAATAGCTCCCTCTGGTAATACAGTCGGAACTAAAGATTGGGAGAGCATTTGCAAAGCGGTACCGCAGACCATTTGTTCATTTGATATGGATTGGCGCCATTTATAAGTATAGTCGGAGTACTACAAGGTATCCGGTGAGTATAGTCGGAGCGCTGCAAGGCATTCGACGAGTATAGTCGAAGTGCTGCAAGGCACCCGACGAGTTATTGATATCTGATATGGAAATTTATCCAGTGATTCCAGTACTAAAGTGCTGTGATTATTAGATATTTGTCCATCATCGGGATCATTAAATATCATATCCCCTTTAGGTCTACTGATATTATCAGAGGTGAGCAGCAAAAGTAGAAATATTTACTTTATGTTGGAATCGGCCGTAACCGACATAAAGTGAAACATAAATGAATCAATACGTCGAAAATAATGGTATCATGGACTGATCACCCATGAGCTATTATTTGAGATGTAAACAAAAGAATTTGAAAAAGAATCAAGACAATGCAATCAAAACATATTCAAAGTAAATACAAAAGTAATTATAAAGAATTTCAAAAGCAATAAGTAGAATAACAAGATGGGATAAAGTACAGAAAATATGCAAATATCGAAAAGCATGAGAAAAGAATTTATAATAAAAATATGTAAATATACAAGAAGTTCGATAAGTACAAATCAAGTTACAAAGTCATAAATCAATAAGAAATGACAAGAACTAACAACAATTAAACTTGCAAGTAATTCAAATTCATAATATAGCCGTATAGAAATAAGTCAAAATGTACCGATAAGACGAGAAAAGCATAGAAATGATTAAGTTTTGAGGACAAAACTATTTTAAAAAGAGGGAAAAAATGTAACGCCCTGAAATTTGTAATGCCTGAAATGCTGAATGATCCGATCAGGGGGAGATAGAAGTGATTCATAATAAGAAAGGTTAAGGGGTGTTACATTTATTGGGTGTTACACTTCTAATCTCTGGTGATCTCCTTTTCCCTTCCGTCTCTGAATTTCTCGTTCTCAGTTTTTTTTCCCGTTTCTAGTCTGGTATTCCCCTTTGATTTTCGATGGCGAAGTCTGGCTCAAAATCTGGGTTCTTTTTCCAATCGTTACTCTATGGTTCCTTAGTTCTTGATTCCCAGTTCTCTCTCTCTGTATTCGTTAATTTTTTCTCTCTGATTTCCCGATGCTTTATTTTTGTTCTTCGTTAGGTTCCCTCTCATCTTTCTTTTTCTGGTATATTCTTCTCTTTAAAATCAGACTCTCGTTTCTCTCTGTGCTTTCAAATTTCAAATTCTCCAAGCAAAACCCAGATGAAATGGGTCTCTGAATCTTCTCCTCTTTTTCGTCTCTGTACATTAGCCAATATAAATTTCGAAATCCAATTTTCAATCTCCCACACAAAATCCAGTCTACAACCTCTAATCTTCTTCAAATCCATCAACCACCCAAAGACCTATCTGTTACTTTCTAATTTCAGACCAAAACGCGATGTACAAGCCTACTCTTTCCTCCCCATATGCCTGCGTTTCATTGCTCCTTAATTCAATCTTTAAAACGCACAAAACAGTGCAGTTTTAGTTCAGCATTTATGGTATAAAATGGGGCTTCATGCTGCGTTTTCATACTAAACAATAATATGAAAAATGCATACTCTTGTTGCGTTTTAGACACAATTGAGCAGCTCCAAATGCGCACAGCTTGTATTTTAATTCTATCCAGCATCAAAATGGAACCAGCCTTGCGCCTTACAAATATTCTTTTAATCAAACTTGCATTTTAATCACAATTTAAGGCAAATGACAATTCAAGTCCACAAAAACACCCCTGCACTTCTAAATTCTTCAAAAGTATATCCATTTTCACCTTTTATGCCAAATTTCCAATCCCTCTCACCGTAATGCTTGATTATGACCTGACAAATTAAAATTAAAATGACAAGTGCTCAAAAGATGAATTTATAATAAAGTATAATTAAAATTAAACATTATTTCCATATAAAAAATATATTTATTACTGGTACTTATCACATATCAGCTTATTTTTTATTTTTGAAATCGCCTCTGAATTGTGTTTTCAATTCCTCTGCCGTCAAAATCACCGAAAAAACTGGGAGTTCTCTTTAAGAAGAACACGTTGCATCTCTCATCAAGCTGAATTCGTCTTCTTTGTAAATCCAAAATTTGCTTTCAAAACCAATCCAAAACACGGCGTAGAGAGTCTATAAAACTTTGACAAAAACGCACATTCTATTGCGTTTTAGAGTCCATAATTCTTGTTAACAAACACACCGTTTTTGCCTCTTAAAATGTAGCCTAAACACTATGTTTCTCACTAATTTCCTTTAGTCAAAATGTAAGTTTTGATTACAAGTGAGTCCGAAATCCATTTCAAGTCCAGAATTTTGCAATTTATGCATAAAGACCCTTAAGCTTTTAAATTCTTCCAAAATTACTTATTTTTGTGTCATTCTTGCCTCGATTCCGTTTTTCCTCGCAATAAGGTCCAAATATGACCTACCAAATAAAAATGAATAAGATAAGTGTTACAAAGACAAATTAATAACTAAAAAATACCTAAAATTAAGCATTATTTCCATACAAGAAATATATATATTTTTGGCACTTATCAAATATCCCCACACTTAAGCGTTTGCTTGTCCTCAAGCAAATAATCTAAATCAATAATTAAAGGAATAATAACGACTCAACGAGAGTGTATCTATACCACCTAGACTCATAGCAAATAAAGAACTAGCCTCAAGAGTAGCAAATAATCACGCGCATAAGAACAATTAAATATGCCTTTCCTTTCAAAAACAACTCAAAAAAAAGTTAAACATGATTGCAAACCAAGCAAAGACCGTATATGTGTGAATTAATTCGTAATGAAAGAAAGGATGAAATCAACTACATCGCCTCACTCCCCCACACACCAATCTGGAACCACAAACACAAAGCAATTTTGTTTTAAGCATTCAATTTTTTTCTTCTTTTTTTTTAACACACAAATTAATTACTATTAAAATTTATTAATATCATCGGGTGCGTTTTACATTCCATCCCAAATATCTTATTGGTGTTGTTCGAGTGCGTTGTACGCTCCATCTCTATTTTCTAATTTGATTGCTACAAATTAGCTTAACGAGGACCACTTTACTGTGCATTTGCTCTTATTTAGCTTCCACTATCGAGGTAAATCCTATTACCAGGATTACCCGTCACGCGGTGCTTTGCATACTCATATTTAAACTAAGACATAGAAGTAGAAACATAGGGTCCTAAGTTAAGTTACTAGTTTAGGTTCAATCAAACAAGAACACCATTTAATAACCAAATTTAAAAATCAATGCGTCATACACAAAATGAATTAAACAAAACGGCTCTGCGTCTATAGTTCCAGACTCACCAAACAAAATAAGAGGCGACATCAGTTTACGTTCATAATTTCCTTAATATAATACTGAAAAGTGCTAAAAAAAGGTCTCAAACTTAATTCAAAATCATGCAAAGAAAAATTTTAGCTCAAATAAGGCATATTAATTATCACCGCTTGCACAACATGAACTATATAATTTCGTCATAGACCAAAAACTGCGAGGTAAAATGCAAGATACACATTCATTGACCATACTAATTAAAGCACAAAATCACTTTCCCACACTCAAGTGTTTCAATAAATGTTCATAATAACAAACATGCAATTAATCACAAAGGAACATAACAAAAGATAATAACTTAAACGCAACAGCATAATTCAAAATAAAACTCAAAATTTTTAGCAAAACACTCTAATAAAAGACTCCAAACCTTCCCTACACTTACGTCACACATTGTCTTTAATATGATAGAAATCACAACACATATAAAGGGAGGGAGGGAGAGTCGCAAAACATTACAAAAATCAAAAAGTGGGTTAGTAAAGAAACTACCCTGAAAATGCTGAAAACTGAAATATAAACTACCGGATATGGTGGAATGGAAGAAAAACACTGGTGGCGAGCAACGACCGATAATTGCATTATATCGATGACAATGAAACTGCAAAAAGAAAATAAATGAATAAATAAATAACAAAAAATAAATAAATAATAAAAGTTAAAAACTTGGGTTACCTCCCAAGAAGCGATTTATTTAACATCTTTAAGCTAGACGTTGTAGAACTCCGTCAAAATACAGCGTCCTCCCATAGAGTGTATCATAAGATACCACTACGGGGTCTTTATTACAAATGCCCTCCATACTGGCTAGATCTAAAAGTGTCATGCGCATCAAATTAACAGCATTAAATCCATAAAAATAAGTTTGTGAAAAATTCAAATTAAGTTCCTCGAAAAGATAATATGATGATTGAGTTGTCGATGGTAAAAAGGGATCTACAAATGTTGAATTTAAAATTGAAAGCTCATCAAATTCATATTTCAACAATGTATCACATTTTGGTTCTTCAATCAACTCTTCTAGCTTAAGTTCATCTATATCTTCTTCTACCTCACTTCCTTCCTTGTCAATTTCTTCTTCGCAATCAGATTGCGCTACATTTTCTATATCTGTTCCTATCCCTCCTCCAAACTAAAGAGAGACTTAAAAAGGGGTCTAGTGACTAGTCATACATGTATTATAATTAAAATCAGACATGTCATTTAATAAATACATTAACTCATCATGACTTATACAAAATGATGCACTACCAGTGGAACTAATTCCATTAGACACCCAATCTAGTGTTGGTTCATCTAATCCCCTAATAAAGCAATGTGTAAGTGTTCTATCTGAATAATCATGACAAGAAAACTTTCTAACAAGTTGATTGAACCTACCCCAAACGACATAAAACGGTTCATCACGTTGTTGACAAAAGTCATCAAAAATTTTCTGATGGGAAAACAGAAAACTCATGAATGAATGCAAAGAAAATAAATGGAAAGATTAATAAAAATTAAGCGGTCCTAATATCTAGTTCCCGGCAACGGCGCCAAAAACTTGATACGAATCCGAGTGACTATACTTCGGACCGTTAGGCAAGTGAACCTATCGTTCCGCAGTATAGCTGTCGGAGTACCGAGTGTCGTATCCCACAGGGATTAACAAGTACATGTACTAACTCTCTTCCTATTATCTAGCTGGCAATTCAAGCGATTTAATTCAATAACTTAAAATAAACGAACACGAACAATAGCAAATCACTTCGAAAAAACAAAAGAACAACAATTAACAAACAGAGAAGCAACCAGTATTTGGAATTTGAATCCCCTAACATGTTTAACTAATTGATTATTATCGTCGTTGGACCGTACGAACTCCTAAATTATGTTAATCACTCTCTCGAGCTAACTAACGTTTAAGCCTAGGTTGATTAATTGAAATCTCTTTCTAATTAAAACCCCTAGTCTTGCATTAATCCATTTTATGAGTTCCCAGTATCAGATTTGACTCCAATCCAGAGGATTATGTCGACCTATCTCTAGATTTGCATGCAACTCCTTTTAATTATGGGTGTTCTATTTACAAGCAGTTTTCTCAAACTCGCAATGCAAAAACAGATTTGAATTAATAACATCGGTAGAAATTAATTTAAGCAATTTAAACCACAATTAAATCTCAACGTAATAATATTCAAAATAATCAAACAAATGAAATATTAAATTCAAGCTCAAGGTTCATCTTCAAAATCCAAATACAAACAGTGAATTCAATTCATATTCAACATAGCAATTTCAAAATTAAATGAAAGAAACAGAAAATCAAGAGCAAAAGTGTATTGAAGATTCTGCCCTGAATATTTGCCAAAACAATGACGTCTATCCTTGCTTGTATTCTGGTCAATTTTGCCCAAAACGATAATGTTGTTTTATGTTTTGGTCTGTTCAAGATTCTATTGGTCCTGTTCTTCATTCTTCAAATTAGGTGTGGAAATCTACTCCGATCAGCTCTCTCAACTCTGCGGTGATGGAGTCCAAATCACATTACTAGACCATTCTTCCCTCTCTGTCTTTCGTACCAGACCTCTCTTCTCTGTACTGTTATCTCCCTCACAACTTGGTTCTTTCGTTAGTTTCAGACTGTTCCTTCATCCTCCAGTCGTGAGTTACTATCTCCAGCTGTTTTTTATTCCAAAAACCGAAGGGAAACACCCAAATTCTGCATTTTGTTGGGTCTGCTCCCTTTCACTGTTTCCTTATACCTCTGTTCCTTGATCTCTCTAAGTTCTATGTTTTCAATTTCAAAAACCCACCAGATTCGGTGTCCAAAAATCTTCCTCAAATTTGTTCAAGCTTCGTCAAATCCCCAAGTCAGCTTTAAAATTACCGAGAAATCTGAAAGCTCCTATCTCGATCGATTGCAAATTCACTCATGCTCCCGAAACCAACGTCCAAACGAAGCCGTTCCACAACTACTTCTAATTTTCCTTTGATTCACCTTTAAAATGCAGCGCAGAGGATCACTTCTCCTCAAACACAGAAAACATTGCGTTTTAACACAGCCTTCTTTTTCGATCCCCCCTTCCTCATCAACTTTCGTTTTTAATTTTCAAAAGTAAAAATCCAAAATCAACAACCCACAAAAAATTTAGTGTCCAAAGCCTTTGAATCAGTCTTTCAAGTCTCATATTCGCAAATCAGATTTGAAATCAGATCAGCTTATTTTTTATTCTTGAAATCACCTCTGAATTGTGTTTTCAATTCCTCTGCCTCGTCAAAATAACCAAAAAACCTAGGAGTTCTCTTCAAGAAGAACGCGTTGCATCTCTCATCAAGCTGAATTTGTCTTCTTTGTAAATCCAAAATTTTCTTTCAAAACCAATCCAAAACGCAGCGTAGAGAATCTATAAAACTTTGACAAAAACACACATTCTGTTGCATTTTAGAGTCTAGAATTCTTGTTAACAAATGCACCATTTTTGCCTCTTAAAATGCAGCTGAAGCACTACGTTTCTCACTAATTTCCTTTAGTCAAAACGCAAGTTTTGGGGAACAACCATCTAGCCTAGTGGCTAAGCGTGGTGCCTAATAACTCTGAGGTCGTGGGTTCAAATCCCATTGCGAACAAAGAAGTATCCCAGTGGTAGGTGATCTCCTTACCAAGCCTCAGTGCTTGGGTTCGATTTGCGTTTCCCCCTCTCCTTTAGATAGAAAGTAGAGTATATGTATCTTTGTCAAAAAAAAATTCAAGTTTTGATTATAGGTGGGTCCAAAATCCATTTCAAGTCCAAAATTTTGCAATTTATGCATAAAGACCCTTGAGCTTTTAAATTCTTCCAAAATTACTTATTTTTGTGCCATTCTTGCCCCAATTCCGTTTCTTCTCACAATAAGGTCCGAATATGACCTAACAAATAAAAATGAACATGATAAGTGCTATAAAGACAAATTAATAACTAAAAAATACCCAAAATTAAGCATTATTTCCATACAAGAAATATATACATTTTTGGCACTTATCAATTCCACTACAAATTTTCTCTTATTTCTTTGTGAAAATTGAATTAAAATATAAGCTGCATTGGTAGATTAGATAATTAAAAAAAAAGGCAAACCGCATTTATGCAAGGTTACTTACCCTACATTTAAGGGTAGAGGTTGATTCTCGCTCTTGAACCCGTGACGGCGACAACTTTACCGTTGTGCCAAAGCTCACCTTCGGTAGATTAGATAATAATAAAAAAAAATTAAATAGCTATTTAACTTTTCTTTGGCTTATAAGGGAATATTTACTTCTGCCCATCATATAGTTTTAAAATGGATGAAGTGTAAGCCATTAGAGAATCACATGTCTCGTTCATCATATGGAAAAGGGAATTTTGGCAACAAAAGAACACTTCTCTCTCTTTTTTTTCATTTTTGACGAAGTTCTCTCCCATGAAATCTATCAATTCATAAACAGGCCATATACAATGTATTTACAGCCTACATATCCCAAATTTATTTTTACATTAAAAATATAACATCTTGTTTTATTGGCTCAGAAGTAAATTGATATATATTAACAGAAATATTTAAGGTTTCCAAATACTATATATGGGGGGATGGAGATGTAGCACAATAAATTAAAGAAACTTATTAACTTAATAATTCAGCGTCTATCTGATAGATATAGTAGCTATAGAAATAAAATTGGTTGAATCATGGTAATTTTGGTTGAATTAATCTCCATTCAAATAGGAGTTTTCTTACAGTTCAAGGGTAAAAAAATTAAAAAAAAAAAGAGAAGAGAAAAAAAAAGAAAAGAAAAACCTGAATGAGAAGGTAGCTCTTGGCATCAACAACATTCTTGATAACTTTGAAAATCTGTCCATAATAAATATGAAACTCGACTGCATCTTCTATTTTTGATATATTACCTACTTTAACTGTGGAAGAACCTCTGTTGACTCCACATCACCACGCCACCAACAAAATAACTAAACCCAATAAAGTTGCAACGAAGGCAATTGACACTGGTGTTGCGCATGCAATTGAAGCTCTAAGTGTTCGAGAGCTTTTCCTATTGGCCTTCTCACTCGCAAAAGAAACATGAGGAGAAAGCTGGCACAGCATTACGTACGCAATGGAGACATCGCCCTTGCGACTGAAACATGATTTGGCCAATAATTTTTTCATTAGCTACTGAAAGTCTTGCGACCTAGCATCTTGCACGTAACTGCAACACAAAATATCCGTTGTAGTGTTCAACCACTTGGTCGCACACGTGACAAGCACATCACGCTCGCGACAATGCCAATATCAGAGCCAACGGCTAATTTGAAAAATGAAAAGCTAGTAGATTAAAGAGCGATTAGATGACCGTTGTGAGTTGTCAGTGAGAGGTTGCGCTCGTGACATCTGTAGAAAAACAAACACAAACTTCAATTCAAGGAGCAACGGCTATATTCTCACTTTTGAGTAGAAATACCCATTCACATAGCCTTCAGAAGCTTGGATCAACTACATAGATATTGAGCCTCATTGTCAAACAACCTTCTCTTCATCTTTCACTCTTTCATTCATTAAAATGTATTTTATTGTAATAATTTATTGAGTGAGCTATAAACTCAACATCATTGTTATGAATAATTAGTTGGCTGAGCTAGGAAACTCAACATCTTTATTGATAGTTTTGAGTGAGCTATAAACTCTAAGTTATTTGTTGTAAATTTTGGAGTTAGCTATAAACTCTAAGTTTGAGATAAACTTGGAAAACCTCTTTGTATTCTTAATTGAATAGTGTAATCCAATTTTAGGGAGAATTGGAGAAGTGGACATAGGCTTGAGTAGTAACCGAACCACTATAAATCTCTTGTTTATCCTTTCAAATTTCATAAATCTTCCTAAACTTCCATCAAATTTTAAATCCATCAACTTCCGCACTTAACCAAAATTATAATTAGCCAACTAATTCATCCCCCTTCTTAGTTGCCACCGGGCCTACAATTTGTATTAGAGCTTCAATCCTTTACCCAAGCTTAATTGCAAAGGAAGATCCAATGGTAATAATACAAGAGCTTAAGAAATTAGTTTAATGGCTAACTTTTGATGGAAGTGACTGTTAAGTGCTAAAAATATATACATTTTTATAGAATTATTGATTAATTTTACTTATATTAGTGGTTAATTTATTTTTGGTTCAACTTAACTTATTAATTTTTATTTGACAAGTCATATTCGAGCTTTGTTGTGAAAAGAAACAGAAATGACATAGGAATAGCTAAAGAGAAGTATTTTCGGAAGAAGTTAAACGTCCAGGGATTATCATGCATAACATGCAGAGTTCTAAACCAAAGAAGACATTTTGTCCAAGACTCAGTGAGAATTTGTGTTGTGATTAAAAAGGAAATAAATGAAGTTATGCGATTTCATGGAGGGTTTCAGCAGGTGCAAAATGCACCATTTTGGGTTTTGATAGAAAGCAGTTCCCTTCTTTCAAAGCGTTTTGAGGAGGCATTTATGAATCTGATTGTGAGAAAAAATTTTGAGGAGCAATGATTTGAGAAGATTTTGTAGAAAAGATTTAGGAACAGATTCTCAGCAGATTGGATAATGATTGGAAAACTGATTCTAGTGGGTTTTGAAATTTGAAAAATTGAAAACTGGAATAGGAACGAAGAAAAAAGGACAAATTGAAAACGAGAGAGCATAGACACTGAAGGAGGAGGATGCAATCTTAAAGAGGTATCTGAGGGGGGATTCTTAGTTTTAGGGAGTCCAGCCAAACAAAAGAAATCCTAATTTCAAAAGAAGCCAAGATATCATCACTAAAAATGAAATTAGAAAGGAAAAAGAATAGGAACAGTGAGAACGGATTTGAAGCGAAACTTTCTGGAGGACAAAGATGAAGATCGAAGGGCTGGATCCTGATCAGTAATTTCACTACCGGAGGGAAAGAGAGCAGATTTGATTTTCGATTTCTACTCCTTCGTAAATCAACAAAAAATCGAGTAGCTTCTACACAATTGCAGAACAGAGTAAAGAAGGTCTGGAGCTGATTCTTGTGAGTTATGATTCGAAAGAATGTAATTGGAGGCAGGGATTCTGGGATCAAGTTTTCAACCAAGGAATTCTATTTTCCAGTCATTTCCCTCAACCAGCATGATCGAGGACTTTTGAACAGCCTTTGGCTTCACTGGAATGGTTCCAAAACACCTTGGTAACCTTGCAAAGATTTCTCTCAATTAATGGTAGTTTGATTTTTGTTGAGTTTGGATGTGATATACACTTAGGGTTGAGCACATGGTGGGTTCCCTAAAATCCATCCCCACCTCGCGCCGTTGCGGGTTGGGTCTTTCCGGCCACGGGGTGGATCAAGTAATCTGAGGGTTTTTCAACGAGTTTTTTTTATTTAAAAAATAAACTAAACCCATAATACATATCAAGTCAATTATAATAAATCAATTTTAATAAAAAAAATAGTAACAATTAAGAAATTCATTTCATCAAACAATAAAAGTAAAACACAAAAGATAAGAAATCCAACTCATAAACAAGGCAATATCTAAATAACAGCAGACAGAGCAAACATATTTAAACAAATCATCGGAGTATAAATTTAAAAAAAATGTAAACCACATGTAGACAAAGGTCATAAAGAAATAAAAAAATCCAATAGATATTAATGTCTTAGAAAATAACAAAATAATAGAAAAAAAAAGTAAAAAAGAAAACAATGACTCACCGAGTGGTTGCAAACATAAAGAGTAAAAAGGGAAACAACAGTAAATAAGGAAAGGAAATGAGATTTCCATAATAATAAAAAAAAATAATCTAGATAGATATTGGCTAAATTGCAACAAGAGTAGAAATCACACAAACATATAGCTAGGTTTAACGCAGGACTAAAATTATGAAAATACCATTGAACGGGGCGGGTTCGAGGTAGCCGATTTTATTTTTCAAACTTGTCCCCGCCCCATTACCCAACGGATCAGGGAAAATCATCCCCGCATGGGTCAAATTAGCGGATATCCCTAACAGATCGGAACCCATGCTCAACCATATATACACTGTTTGTGGATTGTTTAGTACAATAGCATTGTTCTTATTCTTTGTTTATTTGTTGGGTTTGCACTGTGCTGCTTGAGTTCTACTTCTAAATCTGTTGGAATTGAACTTATGATGATGAATTGATGATAATGAACTTATTTTCCATGTTTGTCTGGGGAGATGCCTGATGTGAATAATGGTATGTTAATTGGATTTTAACGCTCTTGATTATTTTATCGCTTCTCTTAATTGGATTGGTTGAATACTTAAGAACATATGCATGGCTGCCAAATGTTTGATTTATGTTTTGAATAAAGGAACAAGAGTTGAAGTTCATTGTCGGACCTAATCCAATTAAGCCCTAAAAATGAATTAGAAATATAAATTTTAAAAGTCGAAAATTGTTTTTAACTTGTGATTAAAATTCTATGAATGCAACTGCTAGTAGAATTAATTCTTGCAGTAGAATTCTTAAATTTAACCAATTGGACGTATTCGATGTCATAAATGATTTAAACGTGGATTACAAACTCTAGATAGTTTTCACTTGTTGCATCAAAGTTTACTACTATCTTCATTAATTATTTTCTCTACTTCCCACCTCACACAGTCTACACTTAAATCATTTCTTTTAAATCGAACTTGCTTTAGTTTTAGTTAAATCACCAATCACATTGTTTCAATTGCCTACTTTGTTTTTACTTGTTCTTTTAGAGAAATTAATAATTCCATTAGCCTTCTTTATGAATACGACTTTGGGTGATTATCATTGTGCTTCAATAACCCCGTACACTGGCAAAAAACCGTTGTTAAACTAATTTTTAGGCAAATAATGACTTCACCAATTGGAAAATCACTATGGAGATGAGCTTTGAAGCATGCCAACTATAGGACTATGTCTTAAAAGAATGGAAGTCTTTAACCAAGGTGAATGAAAAAAGAAAACAAGAGATAATTCCAAGAATACAATGGAGTGAAGATCAAAGACTTCAAGAGATTCAACACAAAGAAGCCATGTCCTACCTCTTGGACTCATTAAGTGAAGAAGAACTCAAGAGAGTTCAATCTTGTCTAAGTGCCTTCTCTATTTGGAGAACAATAGAGAGAATTCATAGAGGTACAAAGAAAAAAGAAGAGGGGGACAATATTTGCCTAAGTGTTGAAGAAGTTGAAGAAGGTGAACCTCACAACACATGCTCCACTTCACAAAGTCAATCATTAAATGAGGTAACCCTTGAGCCTAATGTGTTAATTAATTATTGTGATGAAAATTGTGAAAATGAAATTATTAGAGAGTTAAGTGAGCAAAATTCCATAAATAATGATTATTTTGTGCTTGTGAATTTTTATAAAAGTAAATATGAGTCTTTAGAAAAAGAGCTGCTAGGTGGTTAGATGTAGTTGATGAATTGAGAACTTCTAATAAATTACTTAAGACTAATAGTTATGTAAGTTCTCGTAATGTTAAGAATAATTTGAGCTTAATTAATTCTGTTGATAATTTTGACATAAGTTGAGTCATTATTAATATGCAACATGATGATTATATTGATGAGTGTAAAGGCTTATGTCTTGAGGAAGAACAATCCTCTAACAATGTTTGTAGTGTTACATCATATAGTACCCCTCAACATAAATTGGTTGAAAAACTAAGAAATGTATGAATGCATTCATTGAACCCTCCTACTTCCAAGAAAGTGAAAGGCAAATCTCAAAGGATTAGTCAATCCAAAGAGAAAATTCATACATTTCATCACTTGGGAAATAAGCATAAGGTTAGACATTATTGTGCCATGTATAGGACTTATGCTCCCAAGGATAAGGTTATTAAGAATAAGAAACCTTATCAAGAATCTCATTATAGTGGGAACTATAATGAGAAAAATAGAGTGGATTGTTGCTCCACTTTTAGTTCAAGTATTCATGGAGAGATCTCCTATACTTGGGTTTCTAAAGCAAGGTTTCAAGTAAAGAGACCTTGTCATCATATTAATGGGAACAAACATGATAGACAAGGAGGAAACTCCAGAATTTATGGTCCCAAATCTAGTCTTCAACAATTGAAAGGTAATCATGCATCATTTAAAAGTCCAAGCAAACATTATCGTTATTGCAATAAAAATGGCCACATGAATTTAAATTGTTTGATAAGATTGATGCATATGAAGTTGGTCACTAAGGACCACATTGCTAACCATCAAGGACCCAAATTCATTTGGGTACGTAGAACCAAGTAATCAACTTCGTGTAGGTATGGCTTAAGAAGCTTCATGGAAGAAAACATTTTTAAGATATATGAAGGAAGCTGAAGGCATATGAAGGGGAGAAAGAAAGCTTTCTCTAAATATGCTAAATCGGGTGATGAAAATGCATCACACTTATTAGCTATGCCAAAGGTAAAAAAAATTGGCATTAGGTTAGTTAGTAAGAATGCTAAACTCAAACTTGTGCCTTAATTATTTTGCCTTATTTTCTATTTTGTCTGAATATTTATCAAATTTGTAATGATGATAAATGAGCAATCTTAACTCCATTAAACGTGTTATTTCAAAAGTTATTAATACTACATCAAAAGCCAAAATGTAGTGTTTGTTCTTTCATTTATATCAAACTCTACTACTAACAAGTTGTTTGAGTGTTTAGTGTTCATCCTTGATGAGACATTGAAGGATAGGCCTCACTACCTACACTTTAGAGCTCAAATGGAATGAAGTCTTGATTGGAGAATTCTCTCACAACTCAAGCATCTAAAGAGCAAAGTGAGTGAAGCTTGTCAATGTCAAAAGCATCATCAATCTATTCCAAGAAGGAAGTAAGTACTCAAACTTTATTGACTCATTTATATTGTTCTGATTAATACCATTAGTATTGCTAGTTTAAAGTTGCATTATGAACTTGTGCTAATGATATGATAATTGGGTATGATTTTTAATTATCTGTAAAATTTATTTTCCAAAATTCTCTTTAAAACTTCTTTGCAGAATTTTGTCTGTGCGAGTATTGCGGGCATGACTACCCCTTACGTGCATGACCTTCTGACCAAAATTATTCTCAAACTGTTTTGGACGTCTCGTGCACGACCTACCTTCACAACTGCGATGTCTATCTGAAAATTTAACCAGCCAAATTTTTTACATTAAAAGCTGGTTCATGGACCTAAAATTTCTTTTCTTTTCCCATATTACACTAAATTTTATTTTATTGTGTGCTACTTTTTCCTTTTTAGGTCCTAATAAAAATTTGAGCAAGGCTACATCTCTCGCGTCTCGAATTCGAGATCTATAGAAACACGTTAACGTGATTTAAATCACGTTAACGTGTTTCTGTAGATCTCGAATTCGAGACGCGAGAGGAAAAGAATTATTCTAAGAATTTTGTGTTTT
>CATIWJ010016162.1:0-10434 GCA_949640765.1 Croton laevigatus
GAGAAATCTGGTTGGGCTAACAATAAAGGAGTAACAACTTAATGAATGCGGGTCCAATATTTAGGCGAGGCCCAACATCAAATTATTAGGCTTAGAGTGATTTAGTTATTGTTTTTGTTATTATTATTATTACTACTACTACTACTACTACTATTATTATTATTATTATTATTATTATTATTATTATTATTGTTATTTTACTTTTATCATTTTACTAAACACCCATTAAAATTGTGAGATTCTATTACTATTATTATTTTAATAATGTTATATATTAAATACCCATCCTAATAGTGGAGTTTTATTAATTTTATTATTATTTCAATATTAAAAACCCATTTAATTTTGTGGGGTTTTACAATTTTTATTATTTATTTATTATTTCAACATTAAATACCTATTTAATTTGTGGAGATTTATTTGCTTTGCTTATTATTTTATTTATTTATTTACTTATTTAATTTACTTATCAAGTCTTTAACTTATTTACTTTTCTATAAACCCATATATTTTGTGGGGTATTTATTTTTACTTTAATTTTTATAATTGCTTATTTATTTTAATTACTTTAAATAATTTGATATTTAATTATAATTTATTTACATTATAAGTTCAATTTAATTTACTTATTTATTTTAATATATAAAACTATATTAAAGTTAAAATTTAAATTAAGTTACATTAAATACTAGAAACAAATATTTTAGAAATCTAATAAATTATTAAAAGATATATTTCAAAAGATAGTTATTTTTAAAATAAATATAAGTAAAAATAAGTATATATATATATATGGATTTTAAACAAAATATTTATAAGTTACCATTTAAATAATTTTATTTAAAATTAAGTTATTTACAAAGTTTTACTAAAAGTAATAATTTTATGGATAAGATTTAAAAATAAAGAAGATTTATTTTGAAAAAGTGTTTTCTTTAAAAGTTAACTAGGATTATGAAAATAATAATGTTTGAAATAAATATGGTGATGAAGAATATGATTTTTAATAAATATTTCATGTGAATATGATTGATGAAAATATATGATTTTGGAATGGACATGAATGATGGAATGTGTTGATTTGGAATGATTGTTACGTGAAATCTTATGATAAAAATTATAAATTTTAGAAAATTGGAAATTATGAGAAAAATATTTTAAGCTCTACGATAATTTAGTTGAATTGAACCAATGTAGGGATTGATTGATCATTCCTGGTGAATTATATGACCATTATGTTTTACCAGTGACACGGGTTCGATCTCGAGCCTGAACAAGTTAAGTTTTTCAATGACACGGGTTCGATCCCCGACTCAAATAATTCACGTTATGCCTACGGGCGATTCATGCAAGTTATTCATGTTATAAGCTTTAAGTTTAAGGTTTGTCTAAATATCTAATAGAGCTAACCAAGCAATTCAAGTAAAATTTTTAAATAAGGTAATTTTATTTGATGAAGATTTTATTAAATGTTGTTTATTATTTAAATTATGTTTTTAATTTATTCATGTGCATTTAAAATTATTTATGCTTTTCATTAGTTAAAGTATGCACTGAGTGTAATCGCTCAGCAAGTTTGGTTTAGTTTGAACTTGTAGGTCTCTGAAAGAAGTATAGAAGTTGGAACATTGGGGTATCACCAGAACAAGAATGTAGATTAGCATATGCTGTAAAGTCAAAGTCAGCACAAGCAAAGCTAGAATAGAACAAGGAAAAAAAATGTACTCATAACTTGTAATAAATTTAGAAGCATATGATCTGTATACCATGTTCTTATGTAATGTGATGTCCTTTAATTCAATTATTTATAATTAGGTTAAGGAGTGTTACACTAGGTTAGCGAAGCTTTTTTTATGTTAATTTGTATGTTGAGATGCATAAATCAAGAAAAGAGGAGGAGATTGTTGCTGTCATTTCATTGGTTAAAGGGGTTGACATTAGATTGAATGTCAAAACCATTTGTAAACTTACCAATCTTAAAGATGTTGGTTATGATAAGTTTTTAAAGGAGACTACAGTTCCCACTGATTGTTCTTTGAGTGAGTTTGTGGCTGAGCATTTAGCTCAGGATGGAGGGCATGGGAAGTTGATTGGGATGAGATTGAAGGCCATCCCCAGGTTGCTCCACATGATTGTAGCTTCAAAAATCATTCCGAGGATGAGATTAAAGGATAATGTTACTAAGGATGAGCATATCCTCATCTGGCACTTCATGAATCGTCAGAAAGTGAACATTCCAAGAATAATCTTGAAGAACACTGTCCAGACACTAAATGTTATGGCTGAGGATGATTACGGAGGGAGGAAAAATTATGTGCATCTACCATATGTAAGACTGATATCCTGACTTATTCAACATGAGTTTATTTCTTTGGAAGGAGAGAAAGAGGAAAAGATAAAGGAGCAAAAAATCATCAACTCCTAATATCTTCAGCACTGTAACATTGTGAAGAGCAGGTTCCATGGGTGGATACTCCAAAAATATGTGCAACCACCGGATGAGATTATTTGGTGTGAAAAAGAAGAGGACAGGACTGTCAAGCCCCCAGCAACTCAGCCTAAGAAGAAAGGGGTTTCGTGTGCATATTCTGACACAGGACCTGATATGCAGAAGCATGTTGCACTAATGATAAAGTTGCAACTTAAACTTCTCGCAATAGTTAAAAATCAAGCTGCAGAAATCAAAGAAAATGTTGCAGAAGTTAAGAAGTTGAGGGCTAAGGTAGCTGAGCTTAAAGAGATAATGCTTGAGAAAGATATTGTCCATGATACTCCTGAGGATTTGATTTCCAACAAGTGAACGATTATTTAGCTGTTCTGCGCGCAGAGATGTGGATGCACATGGGGAAGAAGATGTAGCCAAAACATTGGAAAAACATGCAGGTGGAAGTAAAGATGCAGCCAAAAATTCTAGAGAAGATGCAGGTGGAAATGAAGATGTAGCCAAAATTTTTGAAAAAGATGTATGGGGAGAAGCAGATGCAGCCAAAACTTCCAAAAAAAGCTCCTGAAGAAGATATACCTACTGAGTTGAATAAGATTAATGTTTGGTTGGATTCCTCGATCGAAAGTGATAGCACCCCACTTATTAATCAATCTTATCCGGTCGGTACGTGTAACACATCAAATCTTCTTGCGCCTGACAACATAAATTTACCTGAGAAGGGTGTATCTTCTTCAGCTAGTGTTCTTCTCAAGGAGAAGGTTGCAATTTCTGATGATAAAACGCAACCATAATTTTTTTTTTGAAACTTTTTTAAATTTCCAAGTTTAAAAATACTTTTCATTTATATTTGTGGATGATTTTTTTTTTCTTTAGAACAATGATTGCTTATTTACATTTCACATTATGCTATTCTACTCATTTAATTGTTAGATGTGATCTGTGGTGAACAAAATGTTTTTCATTTAAATACTAAGCAAGTAACATATGACTTGTACATAATATTTGCGAAAGCGATTTTCATTTACATATCCAAAAGTACGCCTTCAACATCACATTTGTTAAAGAGTTTTTCATTTACATAGCCAAATCCTGAACAGCATACTTGAACAAGACATCGTTGACAGGTATATGAGGCATCGCATTATCTTGTTGAATGAAAATGAGTGCATTTGCACTTGAAGGCAGCGGCCATTTTTCCTTAATAGCAGGCATCAACTTCATCAAAATCATAGATCTAACAACCTCTTTAGTCATAGATGCCAATGGTTTAGTGACCATAGTGCTAACTTTCCTATTTTTTGATTTATTTTTAGTTGGTTCAGTAACAGAAAATGACCAAATTCCTATTTTACCATCAAATGTGACATTTCCGTTAGAATCAAACCTAGATCTTGCTGCTGCAGTGAAGAACATAATTTTTGGAATGAATATCTTAATTTGACAAACTCTTAAAGGTTCTTTTTCATCTATCGATAGGTAACACCTTTGTGTTTTTTTTTGACATGTTAAACTATTTCTCATCAATATGAATAACATTGTACATTCCAACAAAAGAATGATTATTAAGTAATGTACCTTCATCAAGCATTGAGAGGCAGAAATGGACTCTAGCAATTCTGTTTTCTTCTCTAAGCAAAGGTTTGACTGCATTAGAATGTGCCTTAATTTCTCCTCTTTGTATCCATCTTTAAACCTGTGATGGAGATGCACCTACCTCATCAGCAAGGCATTTGATGGACTACCTTTTAGCTATATCAATCTCCTTTAAGGCAATTGCATCTACATGTCTCCGTTTTCTTTCCCTATTTTCAGGTTTTGGTGTTGAATCACGACTCTTACCATTTGCCTTTATCCTAAAATATGTTGCCCTAAAAATGAAGAACTTGGCCGAAACTTTTGATATGATTCGTTTTGTCTCCAAACCTTCCTTAATTTTATGGAGTACATATGCATGCACTTGGGTTCTGGTTGTCAATTTTTTCTTCATTCATTTTTTATGATACTTTGGTGTGTTTAAGGTTTGATTTCATGGTTTTTATAGGGAAGAAGAATTCTGTGATTTAAAATTTACCAAACTTAAAAATTTTGCAAAATTTTTGTTTTGGAGGGAAATATGGGCAAAATTTTGGGTGTATTTCGCGCCATTTTTTCCCCCTTTTACTTACCATATACCGCCATAAATTTCAAGATGCAGCCAATATATAAAGCGGCAATATGGTGATAATTTTCTCCTCCCACCAGGCTTTTCCCCTCTGATAGAAGCACGCATTTTTGGTAGCCCGCATCAGGTTTTATTGCAGCAGCTGTCTCTTCTTGTCAACCTTCTCTCTCATCCTTTTTTGGAACATTTCGAGAAGAAAAAAAAGAGAAAATTTAAGGGTTAATATAGTAAAAATTTTAATTTTATTGGGATGGAGTTAGTACTAAAAAACTTTAAATACCATTATTATAATTTATATGCGTAATGATAGGAACTTTTCCTCTTTATCCAACATGACATGACATATAAGTGCTTCTTTTGATCCCTTGTCCTTTCTCCTCTTTAATTAAAGTATAAAGTCAAGTCATGAAAACTTTCCTAATTTGGATGTCGTGATTCATTCAATTCAAAATGTCATATGTTTTAGAAGATTTTCTAAGGGAAAAAAAAAAAAGCACATTTAATTATTATGTAGTCTTAGTATTTTTTATATATTATATAATATATACTTTATGTTAAAAAAATATATAATATATACTCAATTAAGCCTTTTTTTTAAAAAATCATTTTTGTCATTTTACAGGTACACCCCTCCTCCCAAATAAAACATTAGATTATGTTTCTCAAAGAAAAGAAAGTAGCAAACCACCATCATATATCTTTTTTTTAACCACCATCATATATCATGGCTGCAATCCTACTTTCAAATAATATGCATAAATACAATTGTCTAGTTGGTATGACAGCTAATATAATTAGATAGAATAGGATACAAACAATAGCATAGTAACACACTGTGCAGCTATATATATACATTTGTAAATGATACAAGATACATAAGAAATTACAGATTTTCTCTCCAATTGTATAGCCCAAAAAATTCACCATAACCAACAAATTGAGTTCCAAAATGATTTACTCCACTCAGTCATTGATGATGATGGCAATAACGATTTCCAACATTGCAGATATACTTCCGGGATTTAGAGCATCTCCAATGCAATAACTTTTATTGGCTTATGTGTCTAACAAAAAAGAAGATGTCAAGGAAGATGTAAATGGAAGTGAATGTGTTGTCGCCCAATTTAAAAATTTTGTCTCCAATGTAACACTTTTTTTTGTTTTTTTTTTTGTCCTTTATTGTAATTATATTTTAACATTTAGTAAATCATAATGCATCATTAAATGTAAACATTGTCAAGAAGACCCTCTAGAAATAGAAAATGAGTTTGACAATGTCAAGTCCACATAACCTTCACATCCAAAGTGGATATTAGCATTGGAGAGCATTTTTAAGAAAAAATCTCATATTTTTCCTACGTGACAAATGGATTAGTGTAATCCACATTAGCATTGGAGATGCTCTTAAATTTCAATTTTCGGCTAGTTGGCTACCCAGATTGGCGATTTGAATGAAGGCAGCGCTGAGAGCATTTGCCTCTTAGGTTCACGCAAGGCAGAAAGTGTAACACCCCTTATAGATTTACCGCGGTAAGACTACAGGAGTGCTACAGCTGTCTCTTATTTGTTATTTATCAGTATTTATTAAATTTATTATTTAAGGAAAGTTCATTTATTTTATGCTAAGATTAAAAATTGTATTCAGTTCAATAATCCAAATTCAAATCACCACAATGTTCCAATACAAAATTACAAACCAAACTGAAATAGCACACTTAGTTCGAAAGTTCTTTATTTAGTACATGCCGATTTCTAATAAGATAAAAGATTTTTACCCCAACGGATAAAAATTCTAGTACTGGCTGGCGACTGACGGAAAACTAATTTTGCAACTTCGGCTCTTCTGCAATACCTACGAGTTACAAATAATAACTCGCTGAACAATTTCGCTCAGTGGATACTTTAACTATGAAAATAGCAGTAGTAATAATATTTTCATGCACGTAAAAATTTAAGTAAAATAAATAATCATTTAATGAAATAAAAATAATAAATATTAAAATGATAGATAAAACATTCAAATTAATCATAAACAATCCACATTTAATTTAATTCTATTTCATTTTTCGAGTGGCTCTACTAAGAATTTAGTGAACATAAGAATAAAGCTACTGTATTTATTTTTTTTTTTTGTAACATTGGATGACTCTAGGCCGTAGCCGAAGTATCCTATTTTGACCAAAGTCAATTTATTTAGCGGCCGTATCAAAAGTTATTAAATTCTATTTTTACCCAAAATTCTAAACTGGGTGGTTCGCAGTACTGCTCAGTATATGATGCATAATACCCTTATCTCTCTAGTTCAACTAATCTAAGTAGAGCAAAATATTATTTTCAAAGTACATTCTCAATTCATTCCAAATCACAATTTAATTCACAAATAATATTCTTCTCAAAATCACAATTTAAATCACACGTAATGTTTTACTTAATATTCATAAATCTTATTTTATCACAATGACAATTATTTTAAATTCTCATAATAAATCAATAGTAATTATTATAAACATGCAACAAAATAGTTACCGGTATTTTAATAGTTAAAGTATCAAACCTTATTTTAGCGGTCTCCTTTATTTCGTAGTCCTTTTTTGTTTCAAATCTTCCTCTTTCTTACCGGACGGTCCTAACGTCATATTTATAAACATATTTTTGTAAGATTTAATTCTAAATATTTTTCTTTAAATTACCTTTTTAATTTTTGCTACTTAAATAAATTTCCTATAGTTATTTTAATTCCTTTGCTATTTTCTAATTTGAATGTCTTAATTTATTTAGGACCTAAGTAAATTTATATATGTATTTTTATTTATTAACTCTACTGCCAATTATATATATATTTTTTTTGTCCTACATTTATTTCTATTTAATTTATTTTTCTATAATTGTTATTTTAGACCCTATTTTATTTCCTATGTTAAAAACACCTAAATATTCACTAATAAATTTTAAATACATGCATATATATTATTACATATTTTTAGTATACTGTCCATATTATATTTCCCTAAATACTCTTCTGTTATTTTCTATGTAATCTATTTTTCTATAATTATTAATTTAAATCTCTATTTAATTTCTACGTTAAAATATCTAACTATTAGCTAATTAACTCCCAAATATTTTTATAACAAAATTAACTCAACCAAATTAATTTATTATAGTTCCAGAATAAATTTTAGGGTCTAATTAATTTATTTGGGTCCCTAATTATGTTTAATCTTAAAATAATCACAAAATAATTAAAAAAATAGGATTCTGGATATTATTGTAAATCTAAATAAACTTTCAGGGGTCAAAATTGAATTAACTAAAGGCGGAAGGACCTACTTGAAAACGGAAGGAAACTTCTATGGGTCACGGCGCAATTACTGGAAAGATGAGGCGCTATTCTGGAAGACGCCAAGCAAAACGACGCCGTTCCGAGGTCTGCTGATGCGCGCCCTGGCCACGTCCAAAACGCTGCCGTTTCGCCCTAAACACGTGAATAGTGCAGCGTTTTGAAGTCGAACCGAAGCCAAGATTGAATCCGCTCGCGCCAACCGAACCAGAAATCCGAATCGAACCGTCGTCTTCTCCAAACAACAGCTACTCTTCACGCTGCAACTCCGGTTTTCCAGAGGCCGTTTCTTCGTCGTCCGGCGTCCGTTCCAGGCAAACGATATACAATTCTCTTTCTCTCTTCACCGTCTACCGCCTCGCAACAACAGATGGGACGGATAGTTGGTTGAAGACGATGAAAATCAAGAAAAACAGAAGTAACATTTTTCCCGATTTTGAAGTTGACCGGCCGTAAAAATCGATTTCCGGTGACTAAATGCAAAGCTTCTCACGTCCAACTTGATCACTGGAGTCTCAGAAGGTAAAAGGTGGTCTCAGAATCAAGGTTTGATACAAGATAGTAAAATCACCATGAAACTCCTCCCTCTGCTACGTTTTTGATTTTCAGAGCAAGAAAATGCTCTCTGCTTCCTCCACTTCCTCTTTTAATCCGACCCACTTCTACTTCAGTCTGTCCAAACACTTTCAACAGCCCATGTTCTTGTGTCTACTGTCATAATTCCTTCCTTTTTCTCCCATGTTCTCACGTTAATCTTGCTTTCAATGCACATGAGTAACATGCCTAAGCTACACTTATTCTCTGCACAACCACAGCCCACGTTCTTGCCTCCTTTAACACTGTCATTTCTTTATTATTATTATTATTATTATTATTATTATTATTATTATTATTATTTGTATATGTATATATATAAAATAAGTATGTATGTATATATATACTTATTTGTGTATTAAATTTTTATTTCTCTATTTATGGTAATTCAAAATAATTATTTTAGATTATCTTAGAATTTATTATACTAAGATGGTTATTCGTAACAAAAATACTACGGTCAAATACGAACACATAATTATTTAATACAAATGTCTATGAAAATTACAGTTACTATTCTCGAAACTTAAATTAGGATGTGTCATAATGTCTAAATCAAGTGGTTTTTAATTCTCTAGTTAGCTAACATGTTTAGGTATAATATTGTCTTCTATCGTAACATCTAATTATATCCCTTACGTATTCATATTATGTGCAAAAGTCACAGCTCTGGTTCTACCTTAGTTCAAGATTTCAGCCTGCGCGTGTATTCTATTAATTCATCACATCTTATTTATTCTATCATTTATAATCAAAACCCTAAAATTTTCGGATTTGATTCTTCATCAAATTAAGTAGCTAAAACATAAAATTGATAAGGGGAAGTCACTTACATGAATTTTTCTTCATCTTCTTCTTCTTTCTCTTTTGGTTTTCCTTTCTCTCTTCTCTCCTCTCCCTTTTAGTTTTCTTTGTTTCTTTTCCTTATGTGAGCCGGCTACTCTTAGCCCAAAATGAAGAGGATTTCATTTAGTCCCCTTTGGGTTTGTCTTGAAAGTTCAAGAAGGGAAGTGTGGCCTTTTTTGATTGGTACTTTTCTCTTTTCTTTTTTTTTATCCAACGGCTATTAATTATTCAAACTAATATATTTTCAAGAGTCATGATCTTGCCATATGTCAAGCTCTCCAAAATTTCCTTAATAAACAAGAACATTCTTCAAGTCCTAACCTTTCTCAAATAACCCCTTTCATTTGACAAGATATTTCCATTAAGTCCTTTTAAGGTCCTCACTTGGTCTAGTTGCCGTTCTTCATTAATAACTTTTTGCATACTACTCCAAATTCAATAATTCTTGTGCCAAATGAACCTAAACACCTAAATATATGTCATATTCAAATTTCAGATCGATCTAGACTACAGACAATATTTGGCGTTGTTTTCTGTCGGGTCCCATCGCATTGCCTTGGCATAAAATCGAGTCTTCTGCAGCTCAAAACTAGATGCCTCCTTTCTTTCCTTCGCTCACGTTCTTCTCTTCCCGTTTCAGATCGTGTTGCTGCTGTCCGGCGAAGCCCAGCTCTCTTTCAGCAACCCCTTCTCGTCAAAAACAAGACCAGCCTCCCCCCAAGCTCTCCAAACCAGCTGCTGCACCTTCCAAACTCTGCTGCCCTTGTTTTCTTTTATTTTTTTTCTTTCCAATCGTGCCCCTCAATTCTTTAAAACCAGTTGCTGCCCTTTTCTTTCTTAATTCCCTAATGCCAGGACGCTAGTTTTGGTGTGTTTCATTGAAAATTACCAAGGCAATCCTTCATTCTTTCTTATTTCTATACTAAATCCCTCTAGCTTAACCAAATGTGCATAAATACCCTTCAAACCTGCCTTCTTGTTACAATTAAGTCCCAACCTTGATATTTCATGACTAAAACACCCACTTTTGCAAAATTATCCAATAAT
>CATIWJ010016200.1:0-16627 GCA_949640765.1 Croton laevigatus
ATCTTTGGCAATAGATGAACTTACAGAATTACAAAATCAAATTGAGTCGCTCACCGCATCATTTGATGATGAAGAAACCTTTTATCATTTGGCACCTGATTTGACGAAACTATTAGTAAATGAAAATGTTCAAACAGCAAAGGAGTTTCTTAAGAATTCGAAAAAGTTGGACCCCGACGATTTATTAATTATAAATTACTTTTTCTTCTCCGGCAATCTCCTCACAATTGAGATTGAGAGACCGTTTTTAAAATTAAAATATTTTAAATGCCAAAAATAAATTTAAAATCAGTTCCAAATTTTCTTACAAAAAACTATAAAAAACTGGGTCCATTTTTGTATATATCCCGTGTTATAATGCTATTTGGGATAATGGGCTGTGAGCATGGCCTGTTTTGTGGAGGAGATTGATTAGAAATTTGGACCTGAATGGATGGAGTAAGTGGACTAGTTTGCTTGGCTGAGATAGGTAAAGAGTTAGTAGTGGGTGATGTGGAAATTGAGGATGGATTTAGATCCGTTTGGGCTTCTGAAAAAGGGGCATTTGACATGTGATGGTGGACATAAGGGGAGAGTCCAGAATCCAAGAAATTATATGACACAGCTTGGTGTTTAGAGGAATTGGAAAACTTTGTTGCAAAGGGAAATTGAGTTTCATAAAAAATAACATGACGACATATGATTATTTTTCTAGACAACATGTCATAACATTTATAACCACAATGATTTGATGGATAACCTAAAAATACACAAGGAGTGGAACGGGCTTGGAGTTTATTTATGGTGGTGGAAGGAAAAAGAGGATAACACAAACATCCAAGTACCCGTAAATGGGAATATGAGGGTATATGGTGAAACAAAATTTGGATAGGTGAAATAAAATTCAAGAGTTTACTAGGAAGAATGTTTTGAAGGTAGGTTGCCATTTGTAATACATGATGCCAAAAAGTTGGGGGGTATTGATACGTGAGCTAGAAGGTTGCAAATCATATTTGATAACTTGCAAATTAACATGTTTTTAATTCCTATTCTTGTGTTTATTTGATACCTTATGTGCTTAATTATGAGATTTTATTTAGTTTTTCTTACTTTGATTAGGAATTGTTGGATTTCATGAAAAGGAAGCAAAATGGATTGATTTGAACGAGTTTTGATATATTGGACGTAAAGCTAGAAGCATTTGGACGTTTTTGACGTTGTTAGGGGTTAGCCTTAGGCAAGGCTAACTGCCGAGGGGAACACTGCGAGCTGAAATTACTTTGGACGTGGACCTACTTTATCATCTGACGTTTTGGGCTTAAATTAGAGCCTAGGAAGAAGAATTAATTAGTTTTTATTGGGAACTTTTGTTATATTATTATTTGCCCTAGTTTTAAACATTATATAAGTGTGTTTTAGGTCTTTTTGAAGGCATTCTTGGGCAGCCTCAAGACAATTATGTTTTTAGTGTTTTATTTCTATTTTCTCCATTCAAGGCTAGACTATTCCCTTCAGCTAAGGGTTAATTCGAAGTTGATTTTCTTCATGTTTGTGAGATCTTAATGCCCTTATATTTGGTTTTTAATTCCTATTGCATTCATGCTTTTACTGTAACCATGCTTTTGGGTTATATTAAGTAATTGCATGATTTAGATTAAATGAATTCTCGTAGTCTATATTGGTTAGGGCAAGGTCTTTCTAGTGTTCATTGCAATTGACAAATTAAATCCTTCGTCGTACTTAGGGTTGTTTGTTGATTAGGGGTTATTATTAGATCGTATCTTGATAATCTAGGATTAAGGAAAGATTGGTTGGATCGTCGTACTTTCTGACTATAACTTCTCTGTGATGTGGAATTATTAAGTTATCATAGAGTCAATGATCAAACATAAGAATTTTATACTGAGAATTGTACCTTTGGCTGTGTTTGTTTCCATTGTTTTTAATTCTCTCTTGCTGCTGCTTTTTCCTTTAATTTTATTTATTTTTGCTTAAATCAATTCCCCCCTTTTTTCTACTCTAGCACTTTAAGAATAAACTTAACCAGTCTCTGTGGGATCGACCCTGCTCTTTGCTATTCACAAATTTTTAGAGTATGTTATTTTATTTTTTGTGGTTTCGACACCCATCAATATTGTTAATGGAACAAATTTTACGTTCGGCTTTTCCATTTTGTGAGGAAGTATAAGAACAAGAAAAACGAAAAGATAACCCATGAGTTTGAAAAAAATTCCAAAACTCGTTATTATTAAATTCTCGCCCATTATCACATTGTAAAGTTTTTATGTCCCTTTCAAATTGTGTTCGGATGAATGCTCGAAAAGATAAAAATGTGGAGAAAACTTGTGATTTGTTAGATAAAGGAAATGTCCACACAAAATTAGAGTAATCATCCAAAAACACAATATAATATCGGTGTCCTATAGAACTGAAAATAGGAGAAGTCCATAAATCACGATGGATAATATCAAAAGGGATAGAAGTAACATTATGTGACGAAACAAAAGGCAACTTAACATGCTTTCCTAGTGGATAAGACCGACACATAGAAGAATGACGGCTTGAAGTGCACTCAAAAAATTCAATTTGTCAAAGAGAATCCAAAACAGGTGGTCCTAGATGACCCAAATGATCATGCCATAAAGAATGAGCTAATGCAACAAAACTTGATGGTGGTGTGGAATTGGTGGTGGAAGTGACCGGATAAAGTTCTCCTTGACTCTCACATCTCATTATACATCTCCCCGTCTGAAAATCCTTTACAGAAAACCCAAATGGATCAAATTCGACAGACATAGAGTTATCAGTTGTAAATTTTCGGATAGGAACTAAGTTTTTAATAATATGTAGTGGATACAAGACATTTTTTAATGCTAAAGGTGGATCTGGGTGAGAGAAAGTAATGTGTCCAAACCCAAGAATCAGAATTGAATTACCATTAGCAACAACAATGCCATTATTTTGGCTCATATTAAAAATAGAAGAGAGAGTACCTTTATCGGATATCATGTGAGAAGTAGCGCCTGTATCCACAATCCATGGATTGTCCGGAGGATTGAGACTGAGTGTATACATCGCTTGCTCAATATCAGTGGGCCTATGTTCAGTTGAGGCAGCAAATTATTACTGAGGACGTGATCCAAGAAGTCCTGCCTGCTATCGTGGTTGTGATTGTGGGCTACCATTTGGTCTAGCCCATTGTGAAGAGGGATAATGACAAAGGGGTACAACCCATGGAAAATAAGGTTGAAGAGAAAACTATTGCCTACCGTACCACCCTTGCCGCTGCTGCCAAGGATTTGCGTTATCACCACTCTGTCCTCCGCCACTGCCTGCACTACCACTGCGTCTACCGCCTTTGCCACCATTGTGATTTCCACCCCAGTTTCTACCCGAATTATTTCGGTTTGAATTGTGTTTTCCAACTGTGTTACTATGATTTTGAGTCCCATCTAGTTCCTGTGAGTGAGCTACTTCCATGGCTGAGTTTGATGAGGTGGCCGCCTTCTTTGCCAATCACACCTCTTCAAGAGTAAGCATTGATCGAGCTTGGTAGAAAAGAGGAAGAGGGTCACTTTGTCGAATTAGCGTAGCAACCCCACTATACGCATCTGTGAGACCCGAAACCATTTGCAAAACCAGTCGGTCATTTGAAACATGAGCACCCACATTTTTGAGTTGGTCAGACAACTCTTTGAGTCATTGACAATAGGCCGATGCATTTGGAAAATTTTCCATAACTGTGTGGGAAAATTCTTGTGCAAGAGCAACAGCTTGAGAATGTTTGTTGTCTTGGAATATGTCACGCAATCTATTCCAAGCTTCCATGGCAGTAGCATCGGGCTCAATAATTGTATGCAAAAGATCATTCGAAATTGTGGAATAAATCCATTGGAGGACCGTAGCATCAAGGATGATCCATAATTCTTTGTCCTCATCAGATTCTGGTGTTTTAGCTTTGCCGTCGGCCAAAGGAATGATATGGTCTATAACCTTGTGAGATTTTGCGTGAACTTTAAATAATTCTGCCCATGTCGAATATTGAACATTTTCCAATTCAAGAAGGATTGGTATGTGGTTCTTAATGTTTGAGACACCAAGAGCAGGATGAAATTTGGAAGTGGACATGGTGGAGAATTAAACAGATTCTTTGGAATGAAGAAGCAGAAGGATAAGCAGAACAAGAAACAGGTTGGAGAAGGCTCTGATACCATAAAAGAATATAATCTGTTGTCTTATTCTTTAGCCAAGTTTGGCTTAAATAGCAAAATTACAAACATTCATCAAGGCATTGAATCCGGAAATACATAATTACCTAGCAGATACAATACTACTGTAAATAACCTTCCATATACAAAAGTTTGACTAACAAAACTTCCAATTGTAAAATATATACAAATATTTTATCAATATTCTAACAGAACATACCTTGTTTATTTTCAACCAGTCATTTATGCACTCTGAATGGTAGGAATTGATCAGAAGTACTCCTTAATTGGAGGAAAAGAAAAGAAAGAAAAAAAATAGAAAACAAAAGAAGGAAAAAAAAAAAGGAAAGAGAAAAACAAGGAAACGTAAAAAAAATAGGAAAAATTTAACGGAGAAAAAGAAAGAAACTAAATATTTATAACTATTATTAGTTTTATTTTCAATATAAAATACTTTGTAACTTTCAATTGTAAAGCATCTCAGGAAAAAGAAACCTCACTTAAAATCCAAACTTAATAAGTTTGAGAAAGTGAGAGAAAGAGAAAATCCTCTTGAGAGATAAAATCAAGAGAGAATTGAGCCACCATAGTTTGGCGAGATTATTATTGTATTCTAATTAAATTTTGCAAGGAATGTCAAATTGGCTAATTCCATAGGAATCTGTCCATTAAAATAATTTGAAGAAATGTCTAATGTTTCCAAATTGGCCAGATTTCCCAAGGTTGGTTCAATATGGCCGATGAGATGATTGTGAGAGAGGTTGAGCTGCTTGAGTGATTTCAACATTCCGATCAAGTTTGGAATTTTTCCCATGAAATTATTGCATGATAAATCATGCTTGTGAAAATTGTTTGGATTTTCACCAACTCGATTTCAAACCCTTTCAGTGTAAGACTCACAGAGTAATCATAAGAGTAATTTTCTAGCCTCCTCATATATGTCATATTCTGATCAATATTGCTCATTGCTTTGAAATTGTTGAAATACTCTACTGGTAAAGGTCCGCTGAACAAGTTGTTGGAGAGGTCAAAAATCCGCAACTTAGAGAATGAATAATTGGAAGATGAGTTAGAGCCTTTTACTAAACCATGAAGTTTATTCCATCGTAATTGTAAGATTTGCAGCCGCTCAAGAGTTTGTAGAAAAGATGGGAATGTGTCATCTATCTTATTATTGCTGAGATCTAAAATTTCCAAATATTTGCAATTAGAGATAGAAGGAGGAATTTTCCCTTGCAATATATTGTGGTTAAAATTTAAATATCTCACGCTACAGCTCTTTGCAAAATTATTTGGAATTACTCCATTAAACTTGTTCATTCCTAAATGTAACACTGAAATGCTCAAGTTTCCTAAACATTGTGGAATGAGACCACTAAAAGTATTGTTTGACAAGTCAAGAACTTCAAGAGACTTTAACTCACAAATTTCAAAAGGAATTTTTCCAATCAATTTATCATTTGAAGAAAGAATGAGAACTTCCAAGTTCACCAATTTGAAAATTGATCTTGGTGTTGAGCCATGCAACTTGTTATGGCTTAGATCAAGATAACTTAGACTAGAAAGCCTACCAATATCTAAAGGAATTTGTCCGCTCAATTTATTTTTTTGCAAGACAAATTCCTTTAGCTTAGAAAGCCTGCCAACACTAGGAATATCACCAGTGAATTGATTATTTGATAAATTCAATATTTCTAGATAAGAAAGATTCCCAATATATGAAGGAATGTGACCACTGAATTGATTATTGTATAAAACCAAAACTGAAAGTTGAGTGAAATTTCTGAAGAAATCTGGAATTGGACCATTGATTTGGTTGTATGGTATAATGAAACACCAGAGCTGCTTAAGGTTTGCAAATGAGGAAGGAATTGGGCCGCTCCAACCACTATTTAAAAGGTCCAAATACTGGAGTTGAACAAGATTTCCAAAGGAGGATGGAATTGGACAATTGAAATTATTGTCCGAGAGATCCAACTCTACGAGTTTGGATAAATTTCCAAGCAATCCAATATTAGACCCTTTGAAATTGCTGTTCCTAAGACTTAATGTTTGCAAGGACTTTAGATTCTCAAAAATCTGATTTTCTAAATATATTGAAATTTTGGTAAGAGAAAGATCCAGGGCGTGGAGTGAAAGACTCCAATTAGACTTTGGCAAAGAGCCACTGAGGTTATCATTTAAGCTCAAGTCAAGGTCATGGAGATTAGGAAGCTGAATTATATTACTTGGAAAGTTTCCACCCAACTCACAACTGCTAAGTCTAAGAATTGACAAAGAAGAAGACAGGTTGATGAAGGAATTTGGTGAAATTGAAGATAGATCCACACTGGATAAGTCCAATTCTTGCAACTTGGTTAAGTTTCCAAGAATCATATTAAAATCATCAGTTGTTTCTTCAACTATTAAATCAAAGTTCCTAGAAAGATCAAGAGAAATCAAATTAAAGAGATGATTGAATTTTGAAAATTTCCCACCCAATTCACACCCTGTGAGTCTTAGAGATGACAAAGAAGAAGACAGGTTTATGAGTGAATTTGGTGAAATTGAAGATAGATCCACACAGGATAAGCCCAATTCTTGCAACTTGGTTAAGTTTCCAACAAGCTTATCAAAAGTATCAATTGTTTCTTCTACTATCAAACCAAAGTTGAAAGAAAGGTCAAGAGAAACTAAGCTCAAAAGGTGATTGAAACTTGGAAATTTTCCACCCAATTTACACTCAATGAGGTTTAGAGATGACAGAGAAGAAGACAAATTGATGAAGGAATTTGGTGAAACTGTAGATAGATCCACACTGGATAAGTCCAATTCTTGCAATTTGGTTAAGTTTCCAACAAGCTTATTAAAAGCATCAGATGTTTCTTCAACTATCAAACCAGGCTTCGAGGAAAGGTCAAGAGAAATCAAATTAAAGAGATGATTGAGATTTGGAAATTTTCCACCTAAATCACACCAACGAAGTCTGAGAATTGACAAAGAAGAAGACAAATTCATGAAGGAATTTGGTGAAATTAAAGATAGATCCAGACTGGATAAGTCCAATTTCTGCAAATTGGTTAAGTTCCCAACAAGCTTATTAAAAGCATGAGATGTTTCTTCTACTATCAGACCAACGTTCCAAGAAAGGTCAAGAGAAATCAAATTAAAGAGGTGACCCATTTCTAATGGAATTCGGCCCTCAAAAACTGAAGAATTTAAATTAAGGTGTGTCAACCTCAGCAAATGGCCAAACTCAGATGGAATATTAGAGCCATTAAAATCATTATCAGAAAGATCCAGCTCTTGAAGATGAAGAAGAGTAAAAAGAGAATTGTTGGGATAGAAATTACCGTAAAGCATACTGCTTCCAAGGTGAAGTCCAATAACAAAACCAGTATCCAAGTCACAGCTCACTCCATCCCACAAGCAGCAATCGATTCTTTCTGCCCATGAATCTGTCTTGGGATAAGGATTCAGAATAAGACCTGAAGCAGAAGAGTTAATGGAGAAAGAGGTCTTGAATTGAAGCAAGGCATGACTTTGATCAAGTGGACAAACTGGTTTTGAGAAAGATTGGAAATAGAAATGAAAGAAAATAAGATAGAGGAATTGAGTAATAGAAACAAAAGCCATTGTTTGTGTTTTATAGAAATGGAAATCATTTGTTATACAAGTCTCTATTTATAGACCAATAATGATTATGATTCCAAATATCAGGTCTTAGTGAAACAGTCTCAATAATTAAAATAATTAGAAAAGAGATTTATTGTCCAAAAAAATCACAAAAATGGCAACTTAAAGTAAAAAAAAGACACTAGATTAATTTATTTTTAAAAAAATGACACTTGATTAATTAACAGAAAATTTATAATAGAAAATTAACAGAAGGAGGTAATCATTTAATGAAAATAAAACATAGAGATAAAAGAGGTCATTTAAAAAAATAAAAAAAAAGGAAAGTGAAAGTTAATTATTAGAAAAGTTAGGAAAAAAATCATAATTTTCCTTTTTTTATTTTAACATATCATAATGATAAAAAAAAAATTTTCATTTATTTTTTCATTTATTTCCAAGGCATGATTTTTGAAAGTTTTGGTTTGTTCTTCATGTTTTCTTTTTGAAAGTTTTAGTTTGTTTTTCAAATAGATTTTTATTATCTTCACTATGATGAATAAGAAGGAAAGGGAAAAAATATTCTAAAAATTAACATAAATATAATTACTTCCTTCTTATAAACATTATTCTCTAACGTATATTTTACTTTATCAACAACCAATAAAAAATGACTTCTAAAAGTTTTTCGATGCCATGATTTTTCCTATACGTATCCTTTTGATTTGTGGATTGTAAAGTCTATATTTAATTATCAAGTTAAGTTACAAAAATACTCTCTCGGTTGAAAATAATCATCTCATGTTAACAATAGAGAAAATAAATTTTTATGTACATTCTTAAATGTACTGATATTACAATTAAATTAAAATAATTCATGGATATATTTTCAATTGTACATTGGTTTTATTTGGGTCAATTGATGAGATATATTGTCAGTGAATAAAAGGAATTTGTGTGTCAAAATCAGTCACTATTTCAAGACTTGTGCACGTCTTTGTTTAGCTAAAACCCACTGAATGAGCAAAAAAAATCAAACCCACTGAATGAGCAAAAAAATATATTTTTGAGTTCTTTTAAAAATTTATAAAATAAATTTCTTAAAAAATAAAAATATATAATTTTATTATTAAAAAATCATGTTTCAAGATAAACGTCAAACTATATAAAAATAATTATAAAATGGAGTTGAGAGCCTAACTAAGTGATTAGTATTTTGTCTTGTGACCTAATAGTCATGAGTTTAAGTCTCTTTTAAATGTGTATTGATAAATGTCAAACCCCTTATTGTGTGTGTTACGACCTAGCCAGGAGGTCACGAACGACATACAGCTAGACCGGAGTCTGACCGCACAAGCCTCTAAAATGATCCACCTAACTGTTTTCATAAACTACTTAGGTTCAAATCCACAGGCCTAAAATAGTTAACCCAAGTTGACTAAGTAGTTAGTTGATCTAACTTATATATCATATCATATTTCAATCAATATCCTTGGATCTTACAGTATGGCCAATCAATTAAGTCCTTCCTATATTTTTTATTTTTTGAAAAAATAATTACAAAACAGAGAAAGAATAACTTTGGCCAAATGGACTTTTCAATCTGAACTTTGGATTTTTTAAAAATTTTACCACAAAATGAACTTATTTTAAATGTCACTTTATACTTTGCAGGCTTTTTAAATTATCAGCACGAGGCTATCTAATTGTCTGAAATTGAACAAATTTAAAACTTTGAGGGACCAAAGATGAAATATATCACCATGTCAGCTTATTAATAAGCCAACTACTGCAACTTGGACGACTGAAAATATCAAAAAACGAGTTTGACCATTTTTAAACGTTTTCTGGGTACCGACACAATAACCCAATTGATTTTGCAAGAGAGGTTGGCCCAGTAATAAGCTAACATGAAGAGAAAGAATGATAAAATGCTTTGTTCACCAAGTATTCAAAGCATTATCAAATTTGCTAACTACGAAGAAATCCTCCCCTATGAAATAAGCTAATGGACCCACTTTTATGAAAATGTTTCCAGTAGGGCTGCAAACGAGCCGAGCAGCTCACGAGCGAGCTCGAGCTCGGCCCGTTAAATGCTCGTTTGAGCTCGTTTGTTAAACGAGCCGAGCTCATTTACAACTTTAGGTTGTGAACAAATGGAGCGGCTTGTTCGAGCTTGATTTTCGAGCTCGTTTATTAAACGAGCCGAGCTCGAGCAGGCCAAAGCTCGGCTAGTTTGCAGCCCTAATTTCCAGTACTTGGAATATCTAGCACATAATTTTTCCACACTAAAAATATAATTTTTAACAAATGAAAATTTTCAGGTCATCTATTCACAATCTTGCAATTCTACTTAGTTAATTTATTGTCTAATATGTCAATTAGGGGTCAGTTGGTCATACGGGGAGTGTAGGATATGAAAGTCTCAAATTCGATTCCTGCCAACCAAACTATTAAGGGACAGGTTGTTTACCTAAACTGGTGTTTTTTGACTTATAATTTACTTATGGAGTGTAAGCTGCTTAAAAATAATTTGTGACTTTATTAACAAACTAATAAGTGGTTGATAAGCAGTTGACCTATTTACCGGAGTTGCTAATAAATGAATTATAAGCAGTAAGAATTATTAAAATTACCAAATTATATGAGGGTATAAGAGTAGTTGGATATGTTAGGTCTAGGTTGGTTAAGGTTATTTTAGGGTTTTTTTAAAATTATTTATAACAGGAAATTAGCTAAAACCAAATTGAAGTAAATAGGTCATGCAACAACATATTGTTTGCATGTAAATCCAGCATGTTTTAGTCCATAATTTATTTGCTTATTTGATTCTTTTTCCTTAAATGAGAGCTTTTACTTCTTTTTATATATTTTTGTTATAGATGGGTAGATGTTATGAAAATGAAGCTTTTTAAGCATATTTGAAGAGTTTTTGAGTAAAATGGCTACTGCTGTATGATTTTAAAGTTGCCAAGCTTAGCTTTGGGCAAAACTAACAGGCAAGACAGTGAATTACGCGTTGTTCTCATTTGGACCGATGTCTTAAGGATTTTAATGATAAGTGTGTGTAATTAATTTAGGGTAATTAAGTGCTGGAATTCAAAGAAATTATACAATTTTGACCTACTGGTCATTCTTATGGTTTTGAATTTGGGTGGCACAGGATTATTACAAAAAATTTCACATCCTACAAAATATTAAAAAGTTTGGACATATGAGAAGACTTGCACAAGTCTTCAAATACTGACGGATTTTACAAATTTCAAGCTCATGTATTACCTCACATTTATGCCAAGACTATTCTAATTTTTTTTTCTAGTTTAATAAAAAAATCTAGGTAAGAATTATATAGGAGCCTAGATTGAAAATTGTGATTGTCTTGTTTCAAAATAAAATATTTATTTAAATAAAAATAAAATATTTATATTTTATAATTGAACCATCACCCAATAAGAACTTTTTATTTTTTCCAAAAAGTATTATATTTTTTTTTTCCAAGGAGTCATATCAATATCATGACCAAAATGTCTTTTATTAAGATTTTTCCATCTTATGATTTTTGCTCCACATATCTTTTAGTTTATAATTCAATTTGATTTTTGTTATCATCAATTTAACACTTAATAAGAAGAAAAGAAATATTCAAGAAATATTGAACTTTTTTTATATTTGGAATTGTAAAAAACATATACAAAATATGTACAAAACTCGTACAATAGTTGTAGAAAAATTGTACACTAGTTATATGAAAACTGTACACTGTTAGAAAAACTGTACACTGTTTGGGCATGTGACGTACACGCGCTCGTGTTATGAGTGACCCTGTTTCTTTTGTCTTGTATCCATTTTAGTTTAATAAATTTATCAGGAGTCCTTTTTTTACTATAAGTTGCTATTTTTTACATTATTTTGCACAATGAGATTCTTTTCCAATTTTTTTTTTTAAATTTTTGGGTCCATATTCGTGATTAAAATAAAAATTGATAGTGGCCCTTTGACTACTTGGTAAAACAAACATTTTATCTACTAGTGAAGTTGTGTGGTGAGAGATCGTCTTTTATCTTTAAAATTATTAGGGTGTGAAGTATAGAATACGGAGACTATTCCAATCCTTTCTTGGATTTTTACAAAATTTCTTCAATTGTCTTCATAAGTTAAATCTTAAATGAATTTGTTCATGTTAATTTCTAAAAATTTCATTCTCTCTGTCTCTCTTTTTCTTTTTCTTTGCCTTGCTTCATGGTTAAGCAAGACTAAAAATGAAAAAAAAAAAAAAAATTGTCTTTTAGGTGTTGTTTATGAAACTTCTAGTTCAAGAAGTCAGAATTCAAATTATTTTTACAAAATTTTCAATTTCTACTGAAGTGGAGATAAAGTTGGAAAAAATATGTAAATGTTATAATGCACGATGAAGTTCTAAAACATTGTTCTAAATAAACTATCTACAAATCTTCAAATCACTACTGTTAGAGTGATTAAAATATTAAAAATGTAGCGAGGAATTCAAATGATCATACATTTTTTACACAAATGTTTAGCCTGGTGATAAGTATGTATATAATTAATTTGGGGTAATTAAGTGTTAGAATTCAAAACAATTATAAAATTTTGATCTATTGGTCATTCTCATGGCCTTCGATTTGGATGGCACTGTATGATTACAAAAAATTTCACATCCTACAAAATATTAAGGAGGTTAGACGCATGAGAAGATTTGCATAAGTTTTCAAATAATGAAGGAATTTGCAAATTCCAAGCTCATGCATTATTTCACATTCATGCCAAGACTATTTTAAATCTTTTTTTTTTTCTAATTTGGTAGAAAATTGAAAATTGTAATTGTCTTAGTTCAAAATAAAATATTTATTTAAACAAAAATAAAAATTTTCTTTTTTCATTTTACAAAATTGTACCAATAGGATAGACAATGTATATGCAAATTAAAAATTATATTTCATATATTTTTAATTTTGTAATAGTCTTTGACCAATTAGCAATAAATGTTAGAAATAAATGTACCTTTCGTAAAATTGAAAATAAAAATAAATTAATCTAACTTAAAACATAATGAGTCATCACCCCGGTGTAGGAAAGTCTTTCTGTCTTCTTAGTTGCTTCCTTCCTCCTTCCAAACTCATAATTTTCTAACGTATAATTTACTCATTGAACACAAGAAATTTGTATTTTTTATATTTTTTCAAAAAGCATTGTGCTTTTCTTTTCCAAGGAGTCATATCAATGTCATGACCAAAATGTGTTCTTGTTCTTATTTTTCCATCTCATGATTTTCATTCCACCTATTTTTTTTAGTTTATTCTTCAATTAGATTTTTATTATCATTGGCCTAACACTCAATAAGAAGAAGAAAAGAAATATTAAAAAATATTTAGATTTTTATTATCTTCTCTCTAACATGAGGAAGAAATATTATTTTTGACTTGACTTATTATTATAAGAAGTACTCACTATCAAAATGAAAGGCGATCGATTATCTACCCAATAAGATAGAGAGTCCCTGTCACAGCCCAAAAATTAATTTAAGGACTAAATGATAATTTACCAAAATTATTGGATTAATAGGAAAATTAATCATATAAAAATTTAAGAAAGGATTATTTTAAGGTATTTTGATAATTTAAATGTCTAGATGATAATTAGGTCGAAAAGACGGTCGTTTTAAGTATAATATTACAATTTCTGACACTAAGGGTATTTTGGTCATTTTGACCCTCGAAAAATTTTAGACTCGGAATTTATTCTTAAAAATATCAAATTTGGAATCTAGACGTCAAGATGATCGATTCAAGTATAAATTTGTTAGGTTTCAATAATCGGTCAATTTTTACCCACACCGGGTAAAATATGGTAAAACTGTAAATTCAAATTTACGTCTGTAAAATAGTAAAATTATCAAATCTTATCAGAAAACAATATCTAGAAGCCTTGGATACCATAGGAGACAAGATTAAATAAGTTGGCCCAACATAATTAAAGTTGATTAAATATAATTAAAGTTGATTAAACATAATTAATTGATATTTTACACAAATTATGGTCTAAAAATTATTTGAGCACATTTCTGAGGCCTATAAATTGACCCCTAACCTCTGAATATTCATTAGAGTGCAAATAATTTCGGGTAGGCACTTAAAATTGAGAGAAAACATAAATTATCGGTGTTTACCGTTGCGGTAGAATTCAAGCCCATGCCGCGTTGTCGTTTGGCGTGCCAACTCGCGCCTCAGCCCTGTCGTTTTGATCTCGCCCGCAGCACCTCGGTAGAACGCTCACCTGGCATAAAATTACCGTTCGGTCCTCAAAGTTTTCTTCCGTCTTCATTCATACACTTCCGCTTTTGATTTATTCAAGTTTTGACCCCAAAACTTATTTTCTCTCTTCATTTTCGTCCTAATATCTGATTAAATTTTAAATTGATTTTATTTTTAAAATTAAATATTTTTAGGGTATTAATAAATTAATTTAAGACTAAAATTAAGTTTAATATTGATAAAAACAAGTATTATAAATTGTTTAATTAGAAAAAAAAAAACTAAAAGATGAATATTTTATGAATTTATTTGTAGTAATTTAATTTGTTATTAAAATTAAATATTCTCATGAGTTAATTAAATTAATTGAGCTACAAGGTTAAGTCTTAAATACTTATAAAATGAGTTTAATTTAATTATTTGACAAAAATTATTGACTAACACTTGATGAATAATTATATGGACAATTAAAATTAAAGACAACTAAAAGAGACCAATTAAAAATAATCATATGGATAAATTTATGGACAATACCTTATAACCTTAATAAATGGAAAATTATAGGACAAAGGATAGTCCAGAAAACATAAAGAATAAAGACCCAATACTTTTGGAGACCGAGGTTTGATACTTTAACTTTGAAAATGTAACACCTCAACTCCGACTTACGAATAAGCCGGACTAAAGTGCCACGCGTTCTCTTAGCTCTGTTAACTATTATGCTTAAATATAAATACTAAGAAACACCTTGAGTTTTTATATATATATATATAACAACTACCCATGTATTATAAATATTTTAATGTTCTAAGTAATACATCAAATACTATTATCGTTTTGCTTAGATACATCTATTCACACTCAGGAACAATTACATATATAATTTAAGTCCTAATATAACTAGTACATGTCAATCTATAATAAATCGAAAATTATACCAAAACTTGTCTTCTGGAAGCTGACCAAGAAAATGCTGCCACTTAGATTCTTCTAGCTGCGGACCTGCAAATTACAAAAATAACTCGTTGAGCAACTCCATGCTCAATGGGTACAATATATAATACAGTATTTTTCAAAACCAGTTGACAAATTCATTTCATACAAGCATACTTATAAATACTTAAAATCAGGAAATCAACTTCGTAAAACCATAAGTCAAAATCTTTTGCATAGCAATTTCACTCTTAATTTGCAAATACTTTTCTTTTGTAAATCATTTCCACTTTTCTTTTGCTCTACTAGTTCTATTGGATTCCAAGGATAAGCCCAAGGGCTGTTTATGTCAGCCGTACTCCTTTGGCACGCCGATTTTTCATTCATTTCCATTGGGACTGTACTCCTTTGGCACGCCCGTATTTCATTTTATGAGCCATAACCCATAGTTATACTCTTTTATTTTCATTTCATTTCATTGTATCACCTGTACAGGGGCCAAAAGCATTTTCAGGCCCTCAAAGTATAACTCATTTTCACATAAGGCCCTTTAGAGTAGTAATAGCAATATTAAGCCCCTAAACTATCTACGTGAATTACACGAAGCCCTTATTTGACAGAGTTAAAAACGCGTGTAATTCAAACAAACGGTGAGCGCGTGAAGGACTTCGTAATGCATTTCGAAGCCCTCAAACTTATAAAAAGTTATACACGAACCCCTTATTTAACAGATCTAATAGCGCGTGTATAACAAACTAATGGGAGGCGCGTTAATGGATGTGCAAGTTACAAAACGACGTCGTTTTGAAAGGAATTAAGGAAAAAAAATTTATTTCCTCCATCCTTCTAAATATAGTCGTTTTACTTCTTCATCATCATTACCACACAACCACCATCACCACCACTTTCTGCCTCTCTCTTCATCATTATCATCATCACCTCACCACCATCACGATGGTGGTTGGAATATCAAAGCAAATTAGCAAAGAACTTGCTAATTTTCAATTGAAAATTAACTGAATAGCCAGAAAAATAGAAAACACAACTGATTTCTTGCCAGTACTCTAGTATGATTTCTTGCCCGCGACTTGAAAACCTTAGCGGCGGCAGGACAGGGCTGGGGATGACTGGAAGACCTCTAGCACGAACCAGGTTTAGTTATGTAACACCCTAATTTTTGAAATATCAATTTTAAATTAAAAAGAGATTTATGTAATAATATAAAATAATAATAATCATGATAATAATAATAATAATAATAATAATAAAATAAATAAATAGATTATTTTAAAAGGATATATTTTCAACTAATAGTATTTAAGTAAATAAAAAGAATAGTTAAGGATATTATAGTAATTTATCTTATATGTAAATAAGACAAATAGTTAAGGACAAAAGTGTCATTAGCAAATTTAAGACAGAATTTTATTAGTAGTCTAGCCAATCCGATAGAAGTACATCATCCGTGTAATTATTTTGAAAAATAAATATACCACGACGACCAGAAAAAAATATAACGAATCCAACAGTGCGGTCCGTTAATTTTTACATCACCGAAAAATATATTATGAATAGTACCAAATAGTAAAATTCAACAATTTACGCAAAGAATATTGAATTCAACTGCAGTTTTCTTTGAATCTT
>CATIWJ010016208.1:0-14711 GCA_949640765.1 Croton laevigatus
AAAAGGTGACCAATATGATTGTGTTTTGTTCCAATATGAATTGGGTCTTTTGCAGTTCCTCAATTCTATCAATCATATACTCATGAATTCATAAATTACTTTCAACTTCATTCATTCTTATTTATTTATATATTCACTCAATTGTTTAGTCAAAAGTTGTAAAGCAGATTGGATCTTTTATTCATTAGAAAGGGATCTTTCTATAATAATATTAATTAACACTTCAAATGCTTAAAAAAAAAGACTGTAAAAAAAAATTATGAAATCATGAATAGAAAACAGTGAATGGACAAAACAATAGGCTTTGTATTATATATATTTATCCTCAAAAAGGAATCCAATGTGCCCTTTCAGTAGACATTCAACATTTTATGTCACCTCTTCATATTTATATGCATGTGATTTTAGTTATACTTTCTATAATTTCTCAGCCTCAACATATGATATGTCATTATAACATACTTGTTTACATTCCTTCCACATAACCCTTTATACACAAATCAATAAAATATTAGGAGAAATTATTATTTCCAACGCAGATTTTGTTAATTTCATAACACTTATCTTTTTGTTTCTTCATTGTCTGCTCTAATATTAACAAATGTTGCTCTCAAAATAATAATTCCCAAATATTAAACAAATTAAAACTAGCAATTACATATTTTTTTATTAGTTAAAATATATACTTTTAAAATTTCTTTTTTTTTTGGTATTTTATTATGTGGGATTCATATTTCAAATATATATAATAAAAAAAAAAAGTTGACCATTTTAAAAGCAATTTCCACTAATAATATTTGTTTACCTAACTATGTCAACAGAGAGTAGTGCAACCACTAAAATGTCTCAATTTCATGACCTGTAAGAAAAATGGATGGATTTTGAAGGACAAAAAAAAAGACATGCTATTATTGGCCCCTCTGATAATTTTAATTTAACAGCTAGCCATACTTGACAACATATGAAATGGACCTACCTTTTAATTGGTTCAAATCATTTAATCCAAACCAAATGGCCAGTTTCAAATGATTTACTCTTCTAAAGGATTTAGTTTATAGCTAAATATACAGCAGGAAAAATTACTATTTTATTCCTCTAGTTTATGCTATCTAACTATTTTGTCCATGTAATTTTTTAAAATAGTCTATTTTTTCCTCTATTTTCATTTTATTATACTAAAAAGTTCTTATGTTGATTTTCCAAGCTTTTTCTGGTAAAATTTGAAGTTCAAAGACCAAAAAGTAATTTGCCATCTTCTTCCTCGAGATACTGCCATGATAGGAGGATCAAATGTGAAATTTACCATTTTACAAATCATTTTCTCAATTTTGGTAACCAAATCAACTAAATAAGATTTCAAAATAAAGCTTTCACCAAGAGGAATCACGATATAATCTTACTTTCTATACTAGATCACTGAAAAATGGCATTTTTGACATTTGAAATCGAAAATCTAATGAGATTGAAAGCTTCCGCAACATTCTCTCCTTCGATTCGCAGTCATCTAGTGGTTGGTTGGATGATTGGAGGAAAAGAACAGAGTACTTGGGAAATGACATTGAAAGCTTCAACGTACCATTTGAGGTTCCCCAAAACTTGCATTTCATTTACCATTTCCAGTAACTAGTAAATGGTCATCTTTCTTTAGGGCACATGTCCTATTTTTATTTTGGCATCCGGCAGAAGGGCCACATTCCAATATTCAATCATGAACAGAGATGCTATTAATTTGATTTTCTATTGTAACAATTGTTTAATATGATGTAATATATGAATTTACAACACCCAAAACATAATTGTCCTAACATAATATCGTATTTGATTGGATAGTTGATTAATTCACCCTATAATTTTATATGATTACGTGCACAAATGGCATAATTAAAGAATATAATTTGCCTTTATTGAATAAGGATTAGATTTTCTCTTCTTTCATTTCACAAATATTACTTTCAATGAGACTAGTTAAGATAGCAAATCAGGTTTGGCTGGTTTGTCATCCTATTTTCCATGAAAATGATAGGATGTGTAGATCTCGTGTTTGATTCCTGTTAACCATACTGTTAGCACCAATTTGGTGCTCAGGGGAGAGATATCCCTTGCTGTGTAACCCATACTGTTATACGATCTATTAGTTGCCTCTTTTATATTGAATGAGACTAGTTAAGATTAGAGTCAAAAGATGAAGAGTGAACTCAGTGTATATATAGAGAATTCTATGACCTTTTCACTAAATTCCTGATAAGATTCCACCTACACATTTATTTGTCAGGCATAACTTGTAAAATTTCAAATTTTATTTAGAAAGAATTATAATTTTATCCCGTATTTTTTACTTAATATACAATTTTGTCCCTGTATATTTAAAAATATACCATGTTATCCTTTCTTTTTAATTCTATCCAATAAAATTGTTAAATTAAATCTATTTTTCCGAAAAGTTTTTTAGAAAATGGCTTTGTTATGGAATTAATGGAAAACTTTTGGACTAAATTGCAAATTTTACAATTTTAATTTAAAAAAAAAAAGCAAAAGGAAATTCCTTTTTCTCAGGATCGAAACTCTTCATCGCCGCATCATTCGCCCAGTCACAACCTCTGTCTTCACCAATCGAAATGGAAGATAATAGGATTTTGGATTTGCAAAAAAAAGGGAATGAGAGAAGGGGACATCATAATTTGAAAGAGAGTTAAATAAGAGTTTGTTTGATATGAAAGGGCCGATGGAGAAACCCGAACCAATGGAATGAATAAAATTCGATTGAAATGGGTTTGGTGTTTGATATTTTTCAAAAAGAATTTCTCAAGGTTTTAGATAAATGTAGTTTAGGAGCATATATTTCCATAATTTAGAGAGGCAATAATATTGACTTACCGTCTATCAATTGAAAACGGAACTTATAAAACTAAAAACATCCGATTTGGTGATAACGAGAATGATGATAGGCAAAAATGGTTCCGCCCTTCATGGGTCACTATTTTTTTTAACCAATATCTCTTGTTCTATGAACATGCTCATTCTCTTGATTTTGTATGAAAGTAGTTTCTGTAACGAATTTTGATGGTCATTTCACAGGCGTTCAACATCTGCGGACCTAAATATAAATTTCACTCCGAACTTTTAGCTAAATTGCGATTTCGCTCTAAAATGAATTTTAATCAAATAACACTCTGAACTTTGGGTTGACATTGCAATTTCACCCTTGATCAATGTTTTGTCCATGATTGAAATAATTTGAAAATATGTGGACTTATTTAATTAGTTTACAAATTTTAGGGATTAAGATGTAATTTAGTTCATCAGATAGATGTAATTCAGATCGTAAACAACCGCTGCAGCACTCCTCTTTTGCTCTATCTGTAATTTTGTCAGTTCATCTTCCAATCCCTTCTTCCCTTTGTTCTCTTCTTCTTATTCTATTCTATTCTCGTTATAAAAAACACAACTGTTAAGAAGCTGGGAAATTACACGAAAGATTTCAAGCTGTTAAGAGAAGAATGGTTCTGTGGGAACAAATATCGAACAGCTTGATAATTGAAGGGATTGATCATTTGGCAAAAAAAAAAAAGAGAAGGGATTGATCGGAGTCCAGCACAGTGCAAATTCTTGTGGGCTTCCCTTTGCTTCTCTTTATTTGTTAAATCTGTTTTAATGTCCAATCTACTTTTGGAATTGAATGTATGTTTTGTCCAATATTATCAGGTAGTTAAGAGTTGCGTGATTGTCATTTACTTCAAAGAAACATTTAATCTGCTACAATAAAAATCATGGCCAGGGTGCATAGGCTCCTACTTCTATTTTTTCCCTTTAATTGAATAATCTTATTGTCTCGCCTTGTCTTCATCTTCCGTCATCAGTGTCGGCGAGGACTTGCCCGCCGATTATGAACAATGGTTACCCAAACGCGATCCAACTCATCGGAGAAAGGCAGCCTTCATCCTACGTCATTTCGAGGGCCATACGGTATTGGGGATGTAGGAGATGAGGCTTTTCGGTTTATTGACTAGCTTCATGAAGTTGGTTGCTCTGTTTGGCAGGTCCGTTTATCACTTCCAAATCTACTTGGTCCATCTTTTTTTTTTCTGGGTTTTGTTTTATTTTTTTGGCGTAATTCAAAGAGAGCATAAGAATGTCTGAGAATGGTAGTTGTAAGAAGATTTGCCGTCATCTTCGTCGGAGCCAGTGCTAGGCCGACCTAAAATTTTTTGTGAAAGTGGATAAAATATAATTTATTAAAAAATCAAAAATTCAAATTTTATTTTATTACTTACATTAATTGATTTACCATAAAAATAAAGTTAATTTATTATAAATAAATAAAAATAATAAAATAAATATATATTCAAAATTTTATTTATAAATATTTTTTAAATAACATTGAAAATTTATAAATTTTAATATAACATTAAAATATTACATATATATGAATTAAATATATAATAAAATATTTCTTTTTTTTTTTTTTTTTTTTTTTGCCTTTAGTTACCCCCAAGGTTTGAACCCAGGACCTTTTGGTCTTTGGTGACTTACCTCACCACCAGGCCAACCCCTTGGGTTAAAATATTTCAATTAAAAATAGTGGGAATCGAACTAGGATACTTTGCTTATCTAGTCAATAACTAGACAAAAGCGTTATATTACACTAATATGCTATTTTCAATTTATTAAGTCAGTGTAGACAGAAGCCTACCCTAAGCATAAGGTAGGTCCGCTCATGAAAGTGTCTGCGGTGGGCGCTACTGCTGCTTATATCTCCGAATATGGTTCTCTTTTTAAAGATGAACCGTACTACATTTTAGTCCCTAAAATTTGTAAACTAATTTAACAAGTTCACATGTTTTAAATTTTTTTAATTATGGACCAAAAAAATTGATCAGGGTGAAATTGCAACGCCAACCCAAAGTTTTGAATGTTATTTAATTAAAGTTCATTTTAAAGTAAAATTCAGAGTGAAATTTATATTTAGGAAACATCTACAGTAATACCGTGAAAAAGGTATGATGTCCCTTTTTTTTTTTTTAATGGATGAGACTATCAATTATGCTCTATAAGCATCTTACAACTAGGTCAATGGATGAATATTAGAAAGATCGACATTTGGTTTTTTCTTGGTTTGTGAAGGTGGACAGGCAATCATAGATGTGATATTAGTGTTCGGACCAAAAAAATGGAATGAATTGACCATAATATTACGTAGGTTTGGTGGTAGCTGCAAAATGTCAAGTCTAATAAATTTCATAGTTGAATCTTGGGATTTTAAGCCACCCAAGTTGTGAACTGACCGTGATTACAAGTATTTAGAGTGTAATATTACTATAAATTGTTTTTTAAGAATAGATTTTTGAGATTTATTAGTGTAAAAAAAAATCTTATTGAGGGATCGATTCTTATTAATGAAGAAAATAGAGATTATTTTATTTTTTAGTGGATCGATCCGGTTCGGTCAAAATTAGGCGTAGTTCAATGGAAAAAGGACACACGTGGTTTATTAAAAAAAATTAAAATATTTTCTACATTTTTGTGGGGTTTTAGTGCTTAATTTGAGATATTTTGATGGAAATTTATTGTTTTAATAATGCTATAATTTATTTTTGTTTCCTTAATTTTTTAGTTTTTGGTTGCTCGATCGTGATGTTGTTGACATAATTTGATTTTATGTTTGGTGCTGAAATTTTTTTGACTGTGATTTTTGAGTGATTTGCTGCTTGGTTGATTTTGTGTGTATTTTATTATATAACAATTTTATATTATCAGAAATATTTTTAATTATTTGTATCCTTAATATATTTTTTAACATAAATTATAATTTATTTTGTTGTATTTAATATTTTTATAATAAATGATATTAATTTTATAAATATTATATTAGAAATTAAAAATTTTAAAAATTATCTTTCATAAAAAATTAAAAATCAAATGACATATTAAAATTCTTATTTCAATGTGTTTTGAAATTGAATTATTAATTTTTTTTAATTAGTGAATGTGTTTTTTAATTCAAATTACTTTTTGAAGATATTAGAGTATAAAAGTGTAATATATATTTAAATAGTTGTTTTAGTTAAAGAGAGACACAATAATATTAACCTCTAGAAAATTTGAGTATAAAAATGTTAGTATAATATAGACGTGAAAATGGGTTCTTGTTTTGGGATAATTGTTTGATGGTTGGATTTATATATTTGTACATAAATAAAATTAGTGATAGTATGTAACCAACATTTGTGAAAATGAAAAAAGAAGCAAAGGACAGGCTGGCGTTTCGAGCACGGGGGAGGTTGGAAGAGATGAAGAAGGTGTTAGTATGGAGGCTGAACCACATGGGTTTGATGCCTCATACTCGTAAATATATATCCTCACTTTTTAGGTGCGTGTGTGGATATTTAGGTTAAAAAAAAAAAAGAAGAAATTGGACAGGCTGGCGTTTGGAAGCAAAGATGAAGATAAGGGTTATGTTATGGGTTCGTTTCTATAAGAGACATAAAAGAGCTTTGGAAAAGAATTCAAGACTGACCCATTTAATCCTTGAAATGTCATCACTCTTCCATTCCCATGTGACTTTCACGAGCTTCATTTTTTTTTTATTGTAATAGTTGTATTATTATTGATTCGGAGAGAGCATATTCGTCACAATTATGCTGCCAAACTGAGGGGGGAAAAGGGATACAGTCTTAGTGCTTGCGTCTTTAAAAAACACTAGCTATACTCCTCCACCCGGATAATGCAATTTTGATAATAATCACTACGTGATTTTACTAATAAATATTTGTTTATTTGTGTACAATATATTATAAATAAGTTTTAAAACATTTATAAATTAAAAACATCTTGTCATGCATCATATTTTAAATAAAATTATATATTTTTAATTAACAATTTAAGAATTGAAATAAAATAATTTAATTATAACTTTGATCAATTTGTGATAATAAAAATTAAAAACAATAATGAAATAAATCTATTCTAAATTATTAATGAAAGTCTAAAAAAGTGTCTCTCCCCGATAAATGACAATTGAGGACTATTTATAGTAAACTTAGGCGGTACTATACAGGCTAGATCGGTGACTTGAGGCTGTGAGTGGTGACACAATACTATAGGTCAGTGGCCCAACACACCTGGAAAGTCGGTGGCCCAAAACAAAAGGTTGGTAGCCCAGGACTAAAGGTTGGTGGCCAACACACCTGGCAGGTCGGCGGCCTAAGGCACCTGGGAGCCTAAGCGAACTCTCTTGCTAAGCGGTAGAGAGGTCGCTTAGGTGACCTTAACTTAAAGCGAAGAGCAACCTCAAGCTAGGTTTGCAATTGGTGACCTCTCTGAGACCATAACTCCATGACCTCATCATACGCTAACAGGTAGGGTAAATACCCCTTTAGTGGGTGCTTAAAAATGGGGGAGGCTTACATATGTCCCCTAAGCCAAGTCATTCCATGTCTTGGCTATCATAGGGGTCTAACTAGAGGTTGCAATATAATGCCTCAACCACAACCTTCTTAAGCTACCTTAAAAGGGCAAAAAATTTGGGCAGGAATGGTGTACGCCCTAGTTTACAGATCCTTCCACACGATGACGATTCGGTACCCCATGGCTAATTACCTTGCTACCCCTCTCCTATACGCTGGATCCTAAGAGGACGATGGTAATTTGGGAGTCATAATTGTGCCTGGAATCCTACACATTGCTTTTATATAAAAGGATCATCTCCCTTTTCAATGTATCACTTTCTGCTTAAAAATCTCCTTAAGCTATCTCGACTTTCCTTCTCAAGCAAAACCTTCTAACGACCTCTAGTTCTAAACAGATACCCTTATTTCCCTTCCTTTTTATTTTAAACAATGTCATCATTAGAATTTTCAGACTTTAGATTAAATAGCCAGGGACTCTCTGGCAGCCACCGCTTCTCAAATGAAAGGTCGCTAACCCCTATAGAAAATACATTGTCCTCTAATAGTGACCATGAGGGAAACCAACCTGAGTTGAACACTTGAGGTCACTAAAAAGTGACCTTACCCATCTACTTCCAACAGACCTCAATCCCATAAACCCCCTCAACTTAGGGACAAACCCATAGATTTGGATTTTGATTCCGATTATGATGAGGACCAACACTTAGAAATCTTCATTAAGTATTAGAAGAATTCTTTGCCCCTCTTTTACCAAAAATACAAATTTTAAGAGCCTTATGAGATCGCGATCCTTAATCTGGGATTGACAACCCCAAAATCATGGGCAGGGAGGCGATCTCTCCTCCTTACCCGAGAATACCTTAAACATAGGGTGAAGTTCCCATTTTTTCCCTCCATTGAGGAGCTACTGAAGTACTCTCACCTTACCCCTATTCAACTGGGATGAAGGTGGTTCAAAACCATATATTGCCTGCATGCCCTGGCGTACATAGAAGGTTTTACCTTAACCTTCCCAATGCTAAGTGAAATGTTCATGTTGAACATGGATAGCACGGGTTACTATTACCTCCAAGCCTATATTAGGTATAAGACCCTGCAATAAGACAAAAGATTGATCCCCAGTGCCAATAAAAGTGACCTGGTGCTCATGAAAGTAACCAATGGAAAGGAGTTCACATTCCCAACCTTTATGGAACCACATGGTGCGCAAATTATCCCTTCTTGGCCTCTCTATCCAAGAAAAGGTAGAAATAAATGGCTCCAAATATGGGGAGCCAAAGGTGTGCTGCCCAAGGTCTTGTACCACAAGTTTTATGAATGTCATATGTGAGCTTTATTTGCTGTAAAAAAAAAACTTAAAGCATGTGGACTAAACTGTTTACATTATGTTTGCAGCCATAAATTATGAATTGTGAAGTGTTAAAGGCAATAACAAATAGGCTGAAGTCTAATCCTCAAGGGCTGCCTACAGGCTCGAGGAGGGAAGAAAAAGATAATGACATATGTGCCCCCAAGACCATAACCAAGGAGGCAAGACACAAGAAGGGAGGCCAACAATAAGAAAGGCCCCCTCTGTACCCCATCAAAGATAAAAGACCTTGGAGGTTGAGACCATTGACAACAAGAAACATATATAGAGGTTGAAATTGTTGACCAACCAGAAATAGGAACTGAGATCATACTAAGGGACACATCCGCCTTGCCAACTCTTCATGCTACACCAGAAAGATTCCTAGGAGGAGAAGAGGAAGATGTAGCACCTAGCAACACGAAAAAGAGAGTAGAAAGGGATGAAAAATGGTATGATTGGGATGCCACCGCCTATAATGCCAAGGATATGATGACGCCAGGGAACTTTAATTCGTTCCTCTACTTCTTATAAAGAGAAAATGCAACACCGATGCACCCTCAAGTACGCCAGTATGTGAAAAGAGGATTGGAGTTCCCAATGGATAGGGAACAGATGAGGAAGGCACGCACCATCACTATGACGAACAACATAGCAAAAGGGTACCTGATGGTAAGTATATTGAGTGTGGAATAAATTAACTAGAGTAATAGCAACCTCTACTATGCATAGCGACTTTAAAGACTTAGTTAACTAATATGAATTTTTGTTGAACAGATAGCATGGGCCCAAAGTATGAAAGAAAGAATTCTTAAACTAGAGAGGGAGAAAAGGAAATGGAAAGAATAGAAAACAACCTTAAGGGAAAAGGTAAGCCTTAAGAGAGATAGAGCCCTCATAGCAAAGAGTGACTTAGAGAAGTACAAAAAAGATCTTTACACTGCATAGCATGAGGTGCACGAAACTCGTCAAGAGCTAAAGACTTACCAATAAAAATATGATGCTCGAAAGAAAAAAGTGTTAATTAAAGATGGAGCTAGAGATCGCGCAAAAAGAGCAAGAAGAACGGAGGTCCCAATTGGAGAAATTGTGGTGAGTCCATGGTGAGTAGGTCACCAATACAAGAAGGGAGTTGAAGGATGCCCATAGAGAGGAGGTCACCACTCTCAAACAATAAGTGAAGAAGGCAAAGGGTATAGCGAGCATGGTGATCAACGACCTAATTGTTGAGCTTCGTTAGCAAATCTTTAAGAAGGCCATGGACCTTCAAATAAAGCATGAACTAGATGACCCCTCCTTCATCCTGAAGAAGGTGCCTGCCTCTATAGAGAAGAATAATGAGGTCACTGAACAAGCAGAGAGTAGTGAGACAGGGAGAGATAAGGGGAAGAAGAGGAAGCAAAGAAAAATCGTAAAAGTGAAAAGAAAGAGGTACAAAGAGATCTAGTTGATCAAGAGAACATGGATCTACCTCCTCCTGATAGTGAAGCACAAGAGAATCTATTGCCTAAAGGAAAGGTCGTCGTTGCTGAAGGAAAAAGGCGACCTGAAGGTGTAACTCAGGAAGGTCGCGATTAAGGCCCAAGGCAAAATTAGTGTAATGTCATTAAGGCAATTTGATTGTGGTGTGGTGACCTTAAGGTCGCTTTAAAACTTTGTAAAGTTTAAATTTTGAGTAATGGAAAAAAGTTAACTTTTATTCGTTCATGTTATGTTTATGTCTCTAGTTTTTTCTTTTATTTGAGAAATATATGGATCAATATGTCATAGAAATCATGCTGAATGAGGCGATCTCAATACCCTAAAATAAATTTATAAAACATAGTATAGTAGTCGTATTATGACATGTATACACACACACACACATACACATACACATACACACACTCACACTTAGAACAAAGAGCAGGCATCATCATACTTAGAAACATTTTAAGTGGTGTTGTGAAGAGTATGCTAGCAATTAAATGAGTAGTAGTATGGTGTAATACATAATGTTAATGGTTACCAAAATCTATCTTGAAGTCTTTCGGATAATCTTTACTACAAGTTCTAGAATTTATAAGTTCACCCAATCTAGAGGTGATGCTAAAAGTGGTAGAACTTACTTTCAATATCTTCCAGACTTTGTTCATTCCATATGATCCTTGCATCAAAAGGTAAATAAGAGTATGAACCCAAGCACATGAGAACATGTCACGTATGTGAAGCGGTGATATAAGGCCTTGGCACATAAGAAGTAACTTGCTTATGGCGTGGCAAAGAATTTAAGCCCAAGCACATGGAAGCAGTTTGCACATGTGAGACGTTAATATAAGGCCCTAGCATATAAGGAGTATGTCACTTATTATGTGACAATGATTGAACCTGGCACATGGGAGCAGATCGCGCTTGTGAGGTATTAATAAGGGCCTGACACATAAGGAGCAGGTTGCTTATGGCGTGGTGATGATTGAGCCTGGCACATGGGAGCAGGTCACACATATGAGGTGTTAATAAGGTCCTGGAACATAAGGAGTAGGTTGCTTATGATAAATACTGGTTGATCCTCAACTTGAGAAAGGTTGAGATAATGAAGATTGAGAGTCCAGAAGTATCCAGCCCAAGCTAAAATATCCAGCCAAGGAATGAAAGTATTCTAGAGGATTCTGCTGAGGTGTCTTATTTCTGTTATAGAGTCTCTATAAATAAGGTCTATAGGTTATTTAGTAGGTATCTTGAAATTATGATTGTATGGGTATCTCTTTTGAGATAAGAAGGAGGTTGTAGCTCCTCTAATAGCTGTTAGGACTGTTATTTCTTCAATAGCAGTATCAATTATCATTATGTTCCCATCTCTACTTCATTTTTCGTTTCCATTTTATACCTATTTTCCCATTTAAATATTTGTGTTCTATCAAATTGGTATCAGAGCGGTATAATCCAGATCAGTAAAATGACCAAAACTAAACTGGAAGCTAGGGTTGAAAAACTAGAAAATGCATGAATTCCCTGAAACCCATTTGGCTGATCTCTCTGCTACAGTGGCCATACTCAACCAACAAATGAAGCAATGCCAGCTTGCCATAAGTTTATTCCGACAGACCCCAACCAATCCGAGCATACCAGATCCAAAGATCTCAACACCCTTACCTAAACCACCCATGCTACAGCCAGACCTTAAAACCAAATATGTACTTAAACCGTCCATCCCTCCACCCAGCCCACCCATTCCGCCACTAAATTTACCAATTCCGTCGCCAAAACCAAACTCTGAAAACTACCAAACGGAGGACAATGATCTTGCATTCACCCAAACTCTGCCCAAAAACCCACGAAACCCACAAAAACTACCAGTTGCTGCAATCGAATCCTTACCTAAACTGCCACCAGATCTCAAAAGTAACCAACTCATAACAACAACACTGATCATTCCGCAGGTCAATCCCATTCCAATATCACCGCCACCTTCTAATAGCTCCGGCGAAGTGCTCAAATGCCATATGCAGAAAGACCCATCGCTATACAAGAGCATTTCATCAGGATTTAGGGTGTTATTGAAGGATCGGAGGTTGCAAAGATTTTTGGATCCTTCGAACTAGGTACCTATCCACAGGCGGCGTTCGGATCTGATTTTGAGGATGAAGGAATACTGGTCACTACTCCGTAGCCCGGAAGAGCTGAAGGGATTTTTGGGACTCACGACATTATTGCTCCTATGTACGTAGGTATTGCAAAATTGCAACCCCATTAACCGAATTTTTGAAGAACGATGAATTCAAGTCGTCTGAAGAAGTTACTGAGATTGTGAACCATTTGAAGAAAGCTAGGTTGAAGTCTGACCTGCAAAATCAGTTTCCTGAAATCCACCTTGAGGACAAGGTGAAACTAAAAGGGGGAAGTAATGTTAGGACCCTGTTGGTCTACAATCGAAGGAAGGCGTCGTGTCATTTTACGGCAAGTATAGATGCAGCGGAAAACCTAGAGTTTCAGTATAGATTGATTAAAGAGGTTGAAGTGACTGGATCTGATGGAAGAAGGGAGAAAAGATTGTTAAAGGGGGGTATTCATGAAATTAAAAATGAAAAGCAGATTAATGGTGTTGGCCAAGGCTCTATTAATGCTGATCCGAGATCACTGCTGCATTCTAACATTATTGAAGATGTATCCAATAACCCCGGTCCACTTTTCCAAATGCAGATACCATAAAAACCCAACCCTCCTGCTATCAAATCCTTACACAACCAACCCATTCCACCACCCAACATAAATGCCAAGAAAGAACCATCTGATCTCAAAAGCAAAAATCAGCTCCCTCAACCATGGAATAAAGATTACCTACCAAGAAGGTCTGAACTACAAGTTTCTACTGGAATAGAGCCGGAAGCATGGGTATTCGAAACTGAACGACATTTTGCAATAAACCGTTTCACAGAAGTAGAGAAAATACAAGCGACAGAAACTTGTTTCGAAGGAGTTGTGCAGTTTTGGTTGTGTTTTGATGAATCATCTATGTCCTTCACAACGTAGGACCAGCTGATGAGTCAGATGTTACGAAGATTGGTGAGTCTGGCCGATCGAGAGCTATTTTCTCAGTTGATTGCAGTCCGACGGACAGTGAACGATCTTAGAGCACAAACTGAGAAGATGGTGGTATCGGTTGGGAAAAGGGATGAGCCAATGTTGACTAATACATTCACTAATAGGCTAAAGAACCAAGTGCGGGCTGAACTGATTCTTTTAGGCCGAAGGAGTTTAAAAGAGACTATAGAGATTACATCTAGTGTTGAAAGGACACACAATTTACTGCAACCCAATTTTTCACAAAAAGGATCCTTGACAAATTCTCAAACTCATCATACCCCAAGATCATCCTCTGCCGATCCTAACCTAATCAGACTACTTACCCAAGGTTTTCAGAGCTCCAAACTCAAGAAGCTAATGCCAGCAGAGGTGCATAATCGGCGAAAGAAGAGGTTGTATTTCTGACGTAAGGAATGCTGGCATGCAGATCACAGGTTCAAAAATCGAGGACTTAATATTAATTTGGGGGGTAGAGATCTTACTTTAGGAAGATAGTTTCATATTATGGTTTTGTCAGTGATGTGCTGGAACTCTTGGAGAAATACCAGAAACGCTTTAGTCCTTTGAGTTGTTTTGTTACTGGATTTTTTAAGTTTTTAGGCTTACCAAAATATAACTATGAATTGAAATATCTTTTGGTGGCAGAATCAAAACGGGCAGGAAAATAATCAGATAAAGAGTGCACTGGATTGACACCTACACATGATTTCTCTCTGAGTTCTTGGGTTTTTGACAAATTACTCCAGCAGTTGAAAGGATCCCTTTTTTTCCGGAAAACCAGATAACTTCGGAGAGCATCTTGCACAAGCAGGTTTTAATGAACTGCCGAAAAGGGTAGTGAAGTCGGAGACAATTATACTGAAGGGAAAGATAGGCGTAGAGGAGTTAGTACTTTGGAAACAATTATCAGATTCGGGCACCTCATTTGAATGGCGCAAACAGGTCTCTGAATCCCACCTTGAGGACAAGGTGAGTTCGAAGGGGGGGGGAGTAATGATAAATACTGGTTGATCCTTAACTTGAGAAAGGCTGAGATAATAAAGATTGAGAGTCTAGAAGTATCCAGCCCAAGCTAAAATATCCGGCCAAGGAATGAAAGTATTTTAGAGGATTCTGCTGAGGTGTCTTATTTCTGTTATGGAGTCTCTATAAATAAGGTCTATAGGTTATTTAGTAGGTATCTTGGAATTATGATTGTATGGGTATCTCTTTTGAGATAAGAAGGAGGTTGCAGCTCCTCTAATAGCTGTTAGGACTGTTATTTCTTCAATAACAGTATCAATTATCATTCTGTTCCCATCTCTACTTCATTTTCTATTTCCATTTTATACCTATTTTCCCATTTAAATATTTGTGTTCTATCAGCTTATGGCGTGCCGATAATTGATCCTGGC
>CATIWJ010016227.1:0-12325 GCA_949640765.1 Croton laevigatus
TGCTTCACCCTAGACGTAAATCAATTTAGCTCATTACCAACATTTTAAATCCAAAGTAATCAAACAGGAAACAGAAGTTAAAGACAATAAATAACATTATCCAGGCAATTCAATTCAAAGAATAACTTCAAAGTTCAATCTCAATTCACACAAAATTCATTAACATCATAACTCAACTAAAACAATTCTAAACTCTCAATTCATCATCAACATTCCAAACTCAACAGAACAATCAAAAGAATCGATGTCAACGAACAATTGCGGAAACGCGTTCTGAAATGCACAAATAAATTGAAACCAAACCTCTGCTGTGTTTTCACCCGTTTTTGCAACTCAAACTCATAATCTACTCTCCCAACCTCCGCTAAGATCGCCTCCAGAACCATCCGGTGTCTTGCTCAGATCGTCGGTCAGCCTTGTCTCCCTCTGGTTCCGTTTGCTTCCTATCGTGCCTCAGGTCCAGCCGCTGCTTAGCAGTCCAGGAAGAGAGCTCCGCCGTGTGTTCAGCCCCGTCGTTTTCGATCGGCACCAACCCAGTTCCAGCCGAAAGATGGCGTCGTCCCTCCGTTGCCGATCGGGACTCAGCTCACCTCGTCTTCGTCGCGTCCAACCCCAACACAGCCAGCCGCTTCCTCCTTTTTTTTCAAATCGTGCTCTCTTCTTTTCCACTTTCAGTTGCTATTCTCCCTTTTCTTCAAAAATCCCCATCGTGCCCCTTTTGTTGCCTTCATTTCTTTCCTTTTCCCTAATTCAAAACGCACCAATATGTGTGTTTTGATGAAAACACCTGAACTAGTCCCTCAGCTTCTCCCAATGCCATAATAAACCCCTGACTTCATCTAATATTTCTTCTAAAAGCCCAATTTCTTGTCCCTCTTTGAGATATTATCCCTTTATATCCAAAAATTACAAATCTAAAATATTAGTGCTAAAATTAATAATTAACTACCAATTATATGAAAATTAAACAATAAATCTCAATAAAATATATATAATTTTAGCACAAAACAGCTTTGTGTATGGGTTTCGTGGAAGCAAGATAGTCACAAATGCAAAAGCAAAGAGATTACTTTTAAAAAACAAAAATCATTATAATAATGCAGCTAGCTAGTGTCCTTGTCCAGGGCTAGGACCATCCTTAATGCCTCCAAAAATCTGAGAATTAGTAAACTTATTCCCTTGTCCTAGGCTTGGACCTGATAGCTTAATGGCAAGAAGTGACATTCCATCAAGGAAAGTTTGTTCCAAACTCCACGATCACCCTGGGGCTCCAAATTATTTAGCGGTCGAGCTTGTGCTTTTGAGCTGTTAAGAATCTGGGTCTAACTCACATGAAAACTCGAGTTGACAGGTAAGGATTGCCCAGCATTATAAATCTTATTAAGACCCTACTCCTTTTCGATGTGGGATTCTTTCACACCCCCCTCATGCACAGAATCATCGTCTGGAGCGTGATATCGGCAGTTTCTCTGCAGGAGGTCACCCATTACCGGTGTAGAGGCTCGCCATGGGCCGCCCATTTCGGACCATCATCCATTTCGGATAATCGTCCCGACATCAGTGGAGAGGCCAGGATCTGATACCATATTAAGAATCTGGGCCTAACTCACCTGAAAACCCGAGTTGACAGGTGAGGATTGCCCAGCCTTATAAATCTTATTAAGACCCTACTCCTTTCCGATGTGGGATTCTTTCATGAGCCAAGAAATAAAACAACAAATAAGAAGAAACTTACAAAAACAAAAGAGTGTTTCAGATAATACGTAGCCATAAGTTCCTTTAAAGCCTATAAAAAAAAAAAAGAGTTCCTTTAAAGAAATTAGTTATATTAAATGATAGCTAGCTTGTGATATATATATATATATATTTAACATTCTTGCTTGTGATATCTTACTTATTTATAGTCTGCATATACTGTGTTAAAAATTTCAATATTCAAATTTACTCGTGTTAAAAAGGAAATAGGTAGTGAGGTTCGTATTGGTCGACGAATTTGGTCCAAAATAATTTATTAAAGAAGCTTGACCCAATACGTTGCGTATGTCAAGTGACAAGAGGAATAATCCCAATACATTTTGAATGAGAAGGATCAAAACAAACAGACGGATTTGGTGAATGGAATGTTTGGGCAGCATGATTTCAGTAATATCTCTTTGGGAAATCAAATGAAAACAAATGATGAGAATTAGAATGCTCGGTTATGGTTATGTTTTTGTATTATGAGAATTAATGAATTTTCTGTAAAAAAAATATAACAAGTGAAATTAATTTTATAGCCAATCTTACTTGACTTTACATGTGTCTCAATCGTTCACTTGAATTGACTATCAACAATAGAAAATAAATAACTAGTCATGAACATGCGCTTTACACGGATGTTTAAATTGGTACTTCAACAATTAAATGATAACGTAAAATAGAAATAAGTGAAAAGTTTGTGTTGTCATATTTCTCTAAATATTTCTAAATCAAAGGTTTGTATGATTCAATTCGAATCAAATTTTAATTTTTGAAATTTACGATAGTAAAAACTTACACTTATATAATTTAAAATACAACAATTTTTGCTCATATTTCAGCCCATGTGGGCAAAATATATACATAGAAAACCTAATAGAAATATGCTTGAAAAATTCATTGTACTTAATAAACCCTTGTAAATTTAATGACATATCCATTATTCCTTTGCTATAAATAAACCCTTGTATCAAGATCAAATTTGACCATTACGTTGTTCACAGTGTCAAGTCCTCATTATAGACAATCTCAGTATATGCATGTGATTTAAATGAAATATTCGTTAATCAAACTATCCTAACAACTTAAATAATAAATAACACTGAACATTCTTGTATTTGATTTATTCATGCCTTCGGTCATATCCTTGAATACTGAAATATACTAACTAATAAAAAAAAAAAATCAGTCCCACAACAGTTAAATTCAATTTACTGTATCATTAAACAATCATATCATTGCGACAATATCATGAAAACCGAAAATAAAAATACTTTCTGCGTTCCAAAATATAAGGCTATTTCTCATGACATATTTTTTAAAAATACCTAAAGTTTGTCCTATTTATAATTAAATATTTAATAAATTAACCATAATATCCTTATATCAAAATACTCAAACGTCTCACCCTGTTTATTTATGATGGATAATCTTGGAAATGCAGCATTTAATAATAGTACAAATATAAAAACTTTCTTATATTTTGGAACACCACAAAATAGAAAACTGGCTTATCTTTTGGGACAGAGAAAATATTATTTAAAATAAAATGTGTGACCTTTTAAAAAAAATAAAAGTTGTGATTGAAAAATATAAATTATAGAAAAAAAAAGTACGTTTGCAAATATACTATAACATGACCATATATATATATATATATATATATATATATATATGATCAACCATAGCTCTTAAATTATTGAAGCAGTGTGGTATGGTTCCATTCACGTTGTTTATAGACAAATCCAATATTTGAATAGCTTTTAGTCGACACAGCTGCAAGGGCATTATTCCATAGAAATTATTGAATTGTAGGCTAAGATAAAGGCTATAGATTTTCTCCAATCCAAGTGGGGATGCTTCCAGAAAATTTGTTGTTGCTTAAATCAAGAATTTTAAACTTGGTGCAATTCCGCATGGAAAAAGGTAAATGCCATGACAACTTATTACTTCCAAAATTTAGAATGGGGAATTTTTCCATATAAGATATTATTAGCCAAATTTAATGACACTAAAGTTCAAAAAGTTATAAAATAATTAGGAATTATTCCAGAAAATTGATTATTTGAGAGGTCAAGGCAATCAACCTATGATTACTCCAGAAAATTGATTATTTGAGAGTTCAAACCAGGAATGTTTATAAGAGAATAATCCATCCAAAAAGTTTGTACTTCCCCACCAATATCATTGCATGAGAGATTTAAGTATAAAAGAAAATTAAAGTTGTTGCAAAACCAATGGGGAATAGAATCTGAAATTTTAGTATTAGACATAGTGAATGTGTTTCTATTGAGTTCTTTTAACGTTAATATTTGTAAGTAATCGAAAAGTTTCAGGAGTCATTATAGTTCCATAATATTTTATTATTTTTCCTAAATACTGGATTGTTTTTTGTTATTTGATATAAGATTAAAATAAGAATGATCAAAATGCAAAATTATTATCTCAAGTAAAGAGAAAATGTAGTAAAGAAAGGGCTAGGCTCAATTCTCATGGAGCGAGGGACTAGACTTTAAAAAAAAAATTTTAAGAGAGGTCAATTTCTTTTGGTTTTCTATAAGCATGATCGTGTTTAGTTTTGCTTGCACTAAATTTAATCAACAAAACAAAATATTAACAAAATATTAACAGTTAATTAATAAATTAATGTATTTAATCTCCAATTTCCTATTTAATAAGTCAAGAAGCATGTGAACTGAATGAATCACTATGATGAAGAAAATAAAGGGTTAAAATAAATCCCTCATTCTAGCATGGTGATATAATGTTGAATTTTTTTTTCTTGATTTCTCTGTTGAAAACTTAAAAAAAAAAAGTAAGTAAGAAAAAAAAATTAAAATAGTCAAAATTAATTTTATTTATTTTATAATTTTAGTTTAATATTTTTAAAAATATAATTTTTATATTATAATTCTTTAATATATCAACAATAACTTTTTTATTTATCTTATTTATAAAAGTAAATATATCTCAGTTTAAATTAATTTGAGTTTTAGCATAATATTAAAATAATATTTATAATACACTATAATTTGAAATTATCTCTTTCATTATAATTCAAATAATAATTAGATTGATTGATTAATTAATTAATAATTTGAAAATAAGCTAAATTAAAATTTTTAAAAATAAAAACTACGCACTTCATATATTTTTTAAAAACACATACTTCATGATATTAGATGAAAGTGAAGGAGCAAAACAATAAATAAATAACTAATATGATAAATTAATTATTGAATATAGATAATATAGTATAATTATTGATTAACATTCTGGATTAGGTGTACATCAAGCAGTAATAGTGGCAAGTGCATTTATAATCTTGGTAATAGATTATGATTAGAATTCCCAAACTTCCAATTTCAAAAAAAATTCTTGGTATGTTAAGTTTTCTTGGATTAAAAAGTAAAACAATAAATTATTCCCTTTGCTAATAAAAAATAATCATGGAAGCCAAAACTGAGTTTGTTACTTATCTTTTTCAAAACTAACCTGAATGATCCTAAGTTAGTTGGGAATAGTAATAGCATCAACGCTAGGCTGAGCATCTGTATCCACAACTAACCGAATTACACAGGCCAAAAATTTTATTCAAAATAAGTACATATTGAATGGAAACTAAACCACTAATATCATAAAATAGAAGCAGAGCTCGACCTAGAGGAAGATCCTCAAGCCTATCCATTAATATCCTAAGACTGAGCATGTTACTCATCTTGAGTTCTATTGAAAAAAGCAAAACATAACGTAAATAAGTAAATATCCAAACAAACACTTGTAATTTTACATTCTAACGCAAAATCAAGCAAAGATACAAAGAAAACAAGGCACTGTTGATTGATATTTCACAAGCAGCAACAACTGTTGATTGATACACTGTAATAAGAAAATAAATAAATCAAGTAAAAAATTATTTAAAAAATTGAAATTATAAAACATTATATAAAAAATTGTTACATTCAAGTATAGAAGTTCTTACCTTGATTTGGAGTAATATTGTCTCATAACATAAATTTTAAACCTACAATCCATATTTAACGTTTTCCACGCACCACTAGTTCCTAATTTCACAAAATAAATTGAAGGAGCAAGAGCAGTTGAAAAAAAAAACAAAAAAGCAAGTTAGTCATTGAAAATAATTTTCTATCAGATAACATAGAAATTTGAAATAAAACTTTTAGTTCCTATAGCTATAGATGAATTTAAACAGAAACAATAACAAAGATTTATACCTTGGTTTTCAGCAATTTCCTTTTGAACAATATTATTTTCACGTATATCCAATCTTCCCAGCCATCCAGGAGCTTGAAGAAAGCGTGTCTACATGAGCGCTTTAACAGTAAGGTACCAGAAACTCCCCAAAAACTAACAATGAATCCAACTCCCATCCCAATGTAAACCATTTTCATGAATTCATCTTCTTTATGATCTCGGCTATCATGACTAGGCTGAGGCTCTTGAATATTGTCTTCTGAGCACTTTTGTGGAAGTGGTAACCCACAAAGCATAGGATTGTCACTAAACACAGAAGCATTGAAGGATTGAAGCTGAGTGCTCAATGGTATTCGTCCAGAAAAATTATTGTGCGATAAGTTCAAGATGCTCAAAAAATTTAAATTAGACATACTTGTAGGAAGTCTGTCTGATAGATGATTCCAAGACAAATCAAGTGACTCTAATTGCTTCAAACCATCAATTTCTTCAGGAATTGGACCTCTCAACATGTTATTGGATAAATTCAATTGTTGAAGACATTTGAGTATTGCTATTTCTTTTGGAATATCTCCTTCCAATTTGTTGTGAGAGAGATTAATTATCCTAAATCGTCCGAGATTTTTATCCAACTTGTAGTTGAGCCCCTTCCATAAAACATCACCCTTGACCATATGATAAACAGAGATATGCCCTCTAATAGATTGAATTCCGCCGTCTCGAAAGAGAGGAGAAATGGTTCCTCTAGAACTTTGATCAACCATAGATTTGAAATTATTGATGCACAGTGGTATGGTTCCATTGATGCTGTTTATTGATAGATCTAAAATTTGAATAGATTTTAGTTGGCACAATTGCAATGGCATGATTCCATAGAATTGGTTGGATTGTAGGCTAAGATATTCTAAAGATGATAGATTTTTTCCAATCCAAGTAGGAATATTGCCAGATAATTTGTTGTTGCTTAGGTCTAGAAATCTCAACTTTGAGCATTTGCCTAAAGAAAAAGGTAAATGCCCTGACAATTCATTACCTCCTAAATTTAGAGTCTGGATATCGGAAAGGTCTCCGATAGAAGGAGGAATTTTACCATATAAGTTATTATTAGCGAGATTCAATGACAATAAAGATGTAAAATTCATAATAGAATTAGGAATCACTCCAGAAAATAAATTATTTGAGAGGTCAATCAAGATAATGTCCATAAACCCCGATTTCATCTCAAATTTTGAAAAAAATTGAGTGAAAAGAAATGAACCTACTAAATGATTAAAGCTCAGATCAACAATACCATTAAAAAATTGCATCATCCGAAGAGATCGCACTTCCCCACTGATATTATTGCATGAGAGATTTAAATAATGAACACCAGAAGAATGGTTCCAAAACCAATGGGGGATAGAATCTGAAATTTCAGTATTAGAAATATCAAGCCAATGATAAGTTTTTTGAGTTTGAAGCCATTTTGGAAAATGAGGTCCAATCTTGCAATCCGCAAGATTTATATCCCATAAATTAAAAGGGGGAACCCAGTCGTGACTCACATTCCATATAAAAGAATTATGTGATAAATCCAAAACTATCAAGTTTGAGAAATTTGAAAAGTGATCTTCATATATAACACCATTCAGCTTATTATTTGGAAGAGAGAGACAGATTAAAGATGAAAACCTTGTGAGGCCATGAGGCAATGAACCACTTATTTCAGAGTAACCCAAGTATAGCTCCTTTATTGATTTCTCAGATATACTTTGGATCAAATCAAAAAGTTGTGTGTTCAATTTGTTGTGTGAGAGGTCTAGACTAAGCAATTCAGACATGTTCCTGAAGGATAATGGAAAAGAGCCCGCAAGTGTAGTATTAGAGAGATCAAGATGATTCAGAGAAAACATATTATCAAAATTGGCTGACATCAAAATGTTGGAAGAAAGATCAATTTCTTGGACACTGTTGGAGATGTTAGACAGCCATGGGTGTATTGAAGGAATCAGTAAATTATTATTAGAGAGAGAGATTTTTGTAAGAGCAGAAGAAGAATTGATGGGAGAAAGTGTGAGATTATGAACCTCATCACCAGAAAAGCAAGAGGATAGATCCAACTCTTTAAGATGAAGGAGCATATTACTAAATATTTCCATCCAATCATTAGGCTGAAGCAGTGGAATGCCACTCAGATCAAGAGCAGTTAATGATGAAAGGCCCGAAATCCAATAGCTGTTTCCAATATCAGTAAAATGATTACGACTCAGATTAAGAGTATGCAATCTGGAAAAATTGCTAAGAAAAGAAGAGATGGGTCCACCAAAATCATTGTAAGATAAATCCAAGTAAGTTAGATGTGTGAGTTCAAGCAAAGAAGCACTCATCTTACCCCTCAATCCCATATAAGAAAGATCAAGCTCTGTAACATGACCTGTTCGTTTGCTACAAGCGATGCCCCGCCAATTGCAACAGTCACTTTTGTGTTCTTCACTTCCCCAAGAAGAGAGAAAATCATTGCCGTCAATAAGGTGAAGTTTGACGTCGAGAAGTGCTTGTCTCTCTGTTTCTTTACACAAAATAGACTCATTTTGGAAAGCAAAAGCTAATAAAAAGTGTATCGGAAAGATCCAAACAAACAAATAGTAACGATGAAAGGAATGCATTATAATAATCAATGGTTTGGAAATTCAATGCAAATGTACATAAACCTTGTTACTTTTTATAGATGACTATGCTGTGAATACTACTATTAATAATTTCATTTAATTAAGAATATTGATTAAAAAAAAGGGGTTTATAAAATAAATTAATTTAATTTATCCTTAAAATCTATATTTAAAAATTATTCGATAATTCATTTTGTGACAGTTAATAGGCTGATTATAGCCAATCCACGAGATTGAGCTTCATTTCTTTAAAGTAGAATATCCATTCATTTGATAGACCACACTTAAAAGTCAAGTTGTTTAAACGAAAACTATAAAATCTTCAAATTAGCATCTTAAAAAACTGAATATAAAAGTTCAAGTTGTATTTGATAGACCACACTTGAAAAGGATTTTAGCACTTTATTTATATTATTAGCAAATAAATTACGAATAATAAATTGAAATTAATGTCTCGTGTTTTAATTGTATTAGTTAGTTACAACACATCAACGGATAACGTGCTGTCATTGTTTTACTATATAATTATTCCTGTGGTGGAAGCCTCAATTCAATCCAATGAGTATTAATTGTGGAATTCTTCATTTCACATTTGATAATCTTCGGAAAAAAATTAAAATAAACTTATTTCTCAACAGTTATTATATTATTTATTTTCCACAACAACCTACATATTATTTTATGCAATATTGATTTTTTTATATTTTGATCACGATATGAATTTTTTTTTGTTATTATTGACTTAGAATAGTATTACCTCTGTTTTTTTCATTTCTTTACATTCACTATTTCACCAATACCAATACAAATTTACTTTTCATCAATACCAATACATAAATAATAATAAACAATTACCAACCCTTTAAAAAACTTATTTTTTCACCAATACCAATAAAGAAATAATAATAAACAATTACAAAACTTACTATAAATGAAAATGTAAACAACCCAAAAAAAAAAAAAAACACCCCAAAATGGAAATGTAAAGATATCATGAAAACGGAGGTAGTATTATTATTATTATTGTGTTAAGTCAACACATGCATTATCTTATGAAAAAAAAAATCATTTAAATTTTCAAAGTATTTTGTATATTTTGTTTCCTTTCCAATTCAATTATTGTAGTTTAAGAGGAGTTTACTGTCAACTTTATATTGTATTTTCATAAAATAGAGTGGATGTATTTCATATTTTCAATTGAGTTATTTGACATAATATAACAACAATTCAAATTAATACTATTATTTTTTTAATACAAGATAAATTATTGGAGTAAGGAAGGGGCTAGAATTGAAGTTTAAGCATGGAAATTGAAGTGGCAGCCACCAGAATTGAAAAGAAATGAAAAATTAAATGGGCAGCCACCAAAATTGAAAAAGAATGAAAGGAGTTGGGATAATAAATCCTATGTCGGTTGGGAAAGAAGGAAAACGTTGAAAGCTTTTCCTATAAATAGACTTCAATTACTTGATGCACCAAAATACAGCACGTAAATTTTATACTACAAGATTAAAGTAAATTCTTATAGTAAAAATATCCAACTTTCAATGCCCATTATATATTAATATTTTAAAAGTATAAAAGAAAAATCACTACCTATCTGAATTTTGTTATAATATAAGAATAAGATATTTATTATGGAATAAAAAAATTAGAAGTTAAGACACTTATTATAGAACGGATGGAGTATTATTATAAACTAATATTAATCATAATTTTTCTTAAATAAATAAATTTTGTTGACAAAAAAAAAAAAAAAGTTGAGAGGTCATTGTCTATTTCACTTAACTTTGTAGTTTGATGGCTAATTTGTAGAATTTATATATTATTTGTATTTGTAACATTTGATTCAAATTTTATTATTAGTAAATAAATTATATTATCAAAAATTATAGTCTCTAAGGTACTTAGAAAATTATTATTTTCTTTTAATTAAGAAAATGTCATATTGATTAATAAAAACACTGTTTAAAAACAAAATATCTTAATCTATATATCTTTAAAATTTGTATTTTAAAATTATTGGACAATTCAGCTTGTGATTGTCCAACACATATGTAATATCCTAATTACGATTTGACCTTTCAAATTTCTTAACAACCTTGGATAACAATTAATAAGATATTTCTAATTATTATTACTATTATTATATTTTTAAAATGATAAATGAGATGTCACAATATGCAATTTTTTGGACACTATGTAATTTCTTACCTTCATCACTGGAATATATATATATGATTCGATTTTTTTTATTTAATCATTAAAATGCACTTATTTCTCAATAGTTATTATATTATTTATTTTACAGAACAAACTCCATATTGTTTTATGTAATATTGAATTTTTTTTATATTTTGAGCATGATATGGATTTTTTTTTATTGACTTAGAATCGTATTATTGTTTTAATTCAAGATATGTATTACCCTTTAAAAAAAATCAGTTGAATATTTAAAATATCATATATATTTTTTTTATTATTAACTTATCTTAAGTCAATTTTTGTGATTTAAGAGGAGTTTATAGTGAACTTTATATTATATTCACTCATGGTGATAATAATTTTATATCACAAATGGAGTGGATGTGTTTCATATTTTTAATTTGTAGGAGTCGGAATTGGCAAATTTTAAACACTTAAAATAATAAAATAATAATAATAATATAGGAGGAGAAGAAAATAAATTGTGTTTAAGAATATTTCTTAAACTTTTCAATTTCACTTTTTCTGTATATAACAATTGAATTACAAATCCTTTATATAATTTTTCTAAAACCTAAAAATAACAAAATCTAAATATAAAAATAAATTAAAATCACTCTTTTTTATATTTTAAAAAACTGTTTTTTCTAAAATAAGCTTTTTTGTGTTTTTTTTTTTTTAAGTTTGTTATTCAATACGCCCCTCAAACTTGAATATTTAATTCATAATTGGTAATTCCAAGCATAGTCTTAAACTTTTCGAATAGATCAGCTTTCAAAGGTTTTGTCATAATATCTGCAACCTGCTCTTCCGACTTGCAAAACTGAAGCTCCATTTCTCCATCTTTGACGAGTTCTCTAATGTAGTGAAATTGAATATCAATATGTTTGCTTCTTCCATGAAGTACAGGATTTTTTGCCAACGTGATTGTCGACTTATTGTCACAGTGAATTGTTGTTGAACTTATCTGATCATGCTTTAAATTCTATAATATATTGCGTAGCCAAACTGCTTGACATGCTGCTGATGTTGCTGCAATGTATTCAGCTTCTACTGTTGACAACACTATCACTTGTTGCTTTTTGGAAGACCATGAAATGATTCCATTTCCTAAGTAAAAGACATATCCCGATGTACTTTTACGAGTCTCAATATCACCTGCCCAATCACTGTCTGTGTATCCGACCAAATTGAAAGCATCAGAATAACTATAGAAAATCCCATGACTTCTCGTACCATTGAGATAACGCAAGATTCTCTTTGCTGCTTGTAAATGTGACTGGTACGGTTTCTCCATAAAACGGCTAATCAACCCAACTCCATAAACAATGTCAGGTCTAGTGGATGTCAAATAACGTAGGCTACCAACTATACTTTTAAAATAAGTCGGGTTCACCAATTCTCCACTACCTTCTTTCCTTATTTCCACACGTTCTGCAACTGGAGTTCGGATTGGAGTAGCTGCATTCATTTGAAATTTTTGTAAAATATCATTGACATATTTCTTTTGTGAAACAAAT
>CATIWJ010016246.1:0-21436 GCA_949640765.1 Croton laevigatus
TTTCTTTTTTTTTTTTGTTTTTAGCTTTTAATTTTTCTTGTCTGATTTGTGATCTCTGATCACGTTTTCAACTTTTTTAATTTCTTACTTTTCTTAACCTTATCTAACAAATTTTTTTATTAATTTTTAATTATAATTATAGTTATTATTATTATTATTATTATTATTATTATTAATTTTTGTTTTATATTCTGTAATAATTTTTTTTTAAATATTTATTATTATCGACAATAGTATCTACATTAGTCCGTATGACACCACCTATACTAATTTTCGAGCATTACACTAACCGCCCTTTTGAAAGGGACGACCAACACGAAACTCCAAAAATAATTGATCAAAGCTAAGCCTACAACTCTCCAAGAACTTATATCCATTGTGCAGGATGAGGTCAGGCTAGAAGAGGGTATGAAAAATCTAGAGGGTCGACGCCGACAGGCAGAACGACCTCCGAAGGAAGAGGAGAGTAGCAGAGACGTCGACAATATGGGTCGGTATAGAAGGCGATCCACAGGCCCCGGTAATAGAAGGCATACTTCCAATCAGAATGCCAACTTCACCCCTCTTAATGCTTCGAGGAGAGAGGTGCTTATGTCGATAAAGAGGAATGAAGAAGAAATTAAATGGCCCCCGAGGATGAGGGAAGCTAGCAAAACTTAGAGGGACATGAGCAAGTATTGTGATTTCTATCAAGACAGAGGTCATGATACTGAAGACTGTTGGAACCTTAAGGAGGAGATTGAATGCCACGTTCAACGGAGAGCTCCTGGGATCAACCGATATGTCAAAGGATCGGGAGGTCATACGGAGGCCGATCGAATGGAGGATTGGAGGGATGACCGACATGACAGAAGACAGGAAAGACAGGAGAATCATCCGAGGAAGAATGAAATGCAAGTAGCGGGGGAGATAAATGTCATCCATGGTGGAAGCTGTGGAGAAAGCTATACCAAGCTGAAAAGGGCAATGAGAGAGATAATGTCAATTGCTCACAGAGCATAGGACCCCCCACATCCCGATTCCCACCCCTCTACTTGGTGCCAGATCTCCTTCACCACGGATGATGCCAAGCATGTAAAGCATCCTCACAATGACGCATTGGTAATACAGAAAATTGTTCACGGATACAGAGTTAGGAGGATTTTGGTGGATGATGGTAGTTCAGTGAATCTCCTCACAATGGATGCATTCCGAAAGATGAACCTGGAACCCAAAAATATCAAGCCAGCGACAGCTCCTATCATGGGTATTGGAGATCAGACAATTCGGTTAAAAGGATCCATTGAGGTCCATGTCGAACTGGGGGATGATGATCTGACTAGAGATGTAAAGGTAGAATTCATGCTGGTCAACATCCCTTTCGCCTACAATATTCTCCTTGGTCGGCCTTACTTGTATCAGACCGGGGCTATTTCAAGTATCTACTACTTGTGCCTGAAGATTCCAATATTGAAGGGTGTTACCATAGCCAGGGGCAGTCAGGAGGATGCCAGACAGGCCTATGTAAATGCCTTGAGAGGAGTATTCCCAGCGGCCCAGATAGATGGAGAAGCTATCCCTCCCCGGTCGTCTGCAATTCAGCCCGATGGAGATATAAAAAAGATAGGACTATCCCGGGGCGAGGTAGAAGTTGGCTCTGGCATGGATTCAAGGGTCATGAAAGACGTCTCCTCTGTCTTGGGGAGGCATGAAGATGTTTTTGCTTGGAGCACGGCCGACCTAACAGGTGTTGATCCGAATGTCATTGTTCACAAACTAAACATTGACCCATCGGTCAAACTAGTAGCACAGAAAAAAAGGAAGCATTCTCCAGAGAAACAGATAGCCATAGCGGAGGAGATCAGCAAGTTATTGCATGCGAAGGTCATCCGGGAGGTCCACTACCCAGAATGGCTCGCCAATGTTGTATTGGTAAAAAAATTCAACGGGGCATACCAAATGTGTGTGGATTTTACAGATTTGAATAGAGCATGCCCGAAGGATCTCTATCCATTGCCAAGAATAGACCAGCTGGTGGATTCTACAGCATGCTTTGCCCTATACTCCTTTCTGGATGCCAAAGCAGGGCACCATCAGATATTTATGTGTAAGCTAGATGAAGAGAAGACCGCCTTTGTGACCGACCAGGGAACCTATTGCTACCGGATGATGCCCTTTGGTTTGAAGAATGCAGGCGCCACTTATCAAAGGATGGTGAACACCATGTTCAAGGATTACATCGGTAGCATTGTTGAAGTATATGTGGACGACATGATTATCAAGAGTAAAAGTGCAGACGACCATGCTCGGGATATTGAAGTAGTACTTAAAGTCCTTCGAAATTACAACCTGAAGTTGAACCCGGAGAAATGTACCTTTGGTGTTCCAGCGGGGAAGTTCCTAGGCTACATGGTTTCCCAACGAGGTATTGAGGCTAACCCGGAAAAAATTAGAGCGGTTGTTGACATGAGATCATCTACAAGTATCAAGGAGGTCCAACAGTTGAATGGCAGGATCACTGCCCTCGGGAGATTCATATCATGTTCGGCCAGGAGATGTCAGCCCTTCTTCAAGGTCTTGAAAAATCTTAAAACCTTCCAATGGACTGAAGAGTGCCAGAAGTCCTTTGAGGAACTCAAAACATTTCTTACTTCTTCCTGTGTGCAGGTCTGGTTCGGTACCTCTTCCTAATTCATCTACCGATTCACCTTCTTGACGGTCCGACCTACCTCGGATAACTCTCTTTGGTGGTTCGAAATATCACTAATGATGTGGAGAAAACTGATACTATGAAAAAAGAAATAAAGAAGAAGGAAAGTTTGTTGCAAGAAGAATTGACCATTGAAGAAGAGGGACCTTTTACAACGAATAGTTTTAAATGAAACAATAAAGAATTTTGAGTTTTGTTTACGATCATTAATTCTTCCCCATCAAACCTAATTCTAATCTGACGGTGGCTGAAGACTAAAGTTTGTGAAAGGCACACTAGCTGGATTGCTATTTTTCTCCTGCCTGTTTTGATTAGCTTCAAGTTGAAGTTGAATTCTATTTTACTGTACTTGTAGAAGTAGTATAAATAGTAGTGGTTATTGTGAGAGATCGTGTGAACAATAATTTTCTCTCTCATGATTTCTTTTCTTTTGCTGCAGTTATCTTTCTGTAACTGTCATTCTTCATTTTAAATTTAATAAAGATTGAAGTTCAAGTTCTTCATTTTCAATATAGTATCAGAGCAAATATTCTACTGCAATCATGAGTTCTTTATTACGGTGATTGAATTTATAGCTTTCTTTTACTTCACTCTTCTGGTTTCAAGTTTTCCTTTGAATGTTGGTGATGGATATGATGAATTCTGTTTATAATCTTTCTTTCCAATTCTAAGATCATATTTCTTTGTAGTTATTCTGATTTTGATTGATATTTCATAAGGATCCTTTTTAAATACAAGAGTTTCTTCTTTTTCTTTCTTAAATCAGTCCATAATCTTAATTTTTCTTACTTTATGTTGGTATCAAAATGGTGAATAATATGCTAGATCATCTTTAAAATCTAAGAAATCCTTATTTCCTACATCCTAATGAAAATCCATCCGTAATTCTGGTTACTCCACCTTTAACTAGACAGATTGACTATCATCCTTGGTCGCAAGCCATGAAGATGGCTTAGGATCTAAAAATAAGTTGATGTTTGTAGATGGCACCTCACCTTGTCCTAATCCAGCTGATGATATGTTTGCAGTATGGAAGCGATGCAATGTAACTATTAAATCTTGGCTGAAGAACTCAGTTTCTTTTTCAATTGCTCAAAGTATTTTATGACTGACAAAGCATCAGATGTGCATAGATAGATCTTTATAGAATTTCAGATCTTCTTGAAGAGATATCATCACTTAAACAAGGAAAGATAGATGTCTCAAGCTATTATACAAAGCTTAAGATCCTATGGGATGAGTTGCTTGTGTTGAGACCACTTTCAATCTGTAACTGTAGAAATGTATGTAGATAATGAGCCATAGTCAAAGTAAGGGAGCATTTTGAAAATGATCAAGTTTTTCAGTTCCTTAGAAGACTGAAGAAGAGTATTCTAATGTGAAATCACATATTATGATGATGGATCCTCTACTTAGTATGAATAAAGCTTTTTCACTTGTTCCTTAGCAGGAAATAGAATTTCATCATAATACTGCAATTTGGATCACAAATTCTTGTTAACCAGGAGTTTTAGGCCTAGATCTTTTGGCTTTACTCAGTATAGGTCATCTCCACCTAGTTTTAATCAATATAAACTAAGATCTTCCCAATTAATTACATGAACAAGGCATTGTACTCACCGTGGTGGTAATAACCATGTAGTTGAGAACTGTTATCTTAAATATAGATATCCTATGGGATTCAGACCTAGAGGATATCATCAGTCTCATATGCAAACACAATCTTCTACTCCAAGTGTGAATGTAGTTACTGGATACTATGACTTTCAAACAGATCAAGGTGTAAACTTATACTATACCTGATTATACTACTTTAAGAGTGTTTGGTTGCCTTTGTTTTGTTGGAACTCTTCTAAATAGTAGAAACAAACTATCCCCTAGGGCTAAAAAGTTAATTTTTCTAGGGTATAAGTCAGGAACAAAAGGGTTTATTATCATAGACCTAGAAACTTGACAAATCGGTGTCAACATAAATGTCTACTTCTATGAGTTTGTATTTTATACTTGCATGAAAAAGATTCAACCAATACATAACCTATAATTGAGTCATCTTTAAAACCTATAAATACCTTCTTACTGACTTGGGTATCTCTTACTCTGCACCAATTTGTGATAACCAATCAACTATCCATACAGTTGCTAATCCTGCTTTTTATGAACATACTAAATACATTGAATTAAATTGTCATCTAGTCAGGGAGAAAATCTCTCAAGGATTGATTCACTTACTTTTAATTAAGTCAGATCATTAACTAGCTGACATTTATACAAAACCTCTTTCTCCTCAATCATTTAGACAATAATTTCCAAGCTTGGATCCATTCTCCAGCTTGAAGGGGATATTAGGAATAAGAATTTTGAGAAGCAATTGTAGACTGATGTTGTGAAGAAGGAAAGAAAGAAGAAGGAAAGCCTATTTCAAGAAGAAGAAGTGACCATTGAAAAAGAGAAACTTTTTACAACGGATAGTTTTAAATGAAACGACAAAGAACATTGCGTTTTGTTTACAACCGTTAATTCTTCTCTACCAAAACTAATTCTAATCTGATGATGGCTAAAGTTTGTGAAAGGCACACTAGCTAGATTGCTATTTTTCTCTCGCATGTTTTGATTAGCTTCAAGTTGAAGTTGAATTTTGTTTTACTATACTTCTAGGTGTAGTATAAATAGTAACAGCTATTGTGAGAGATTGTGTGAATAATAATTTTCTCTCTCATAATTTCCTTTCTTCTACTACAATTATCTTTCCGTAATTGTTCTTCTTCTTCATTTTCAATTTGATGAAGATTGAAGTTCAAGTTCTTCATCTTCAATATCTTGTGTTCATGATTTCATCAATCCAATTTTTTTTTTTCTGTCAAATTATCTCTTTTTCCATACCTTCATATAATGTGCTTTGTTGAAAATTAGCTTGAAAATTTGATCGCATTGAAAAATGGTTATGGCTATGCCACTGCCTAGCTTAGATGGTAAAATATTCGGTCTTATTCATTAACAAGTCATGCTCGAATCTGTAAAACTGCATCCGGGTGCGTAAGTATATATCTAAGCTATATATATATATATATTAAAAAAAAAAAACTTCTCTAGTGTGATGATTTGTTTTCTACATTAAGTAAAATTAAATTAATTTCATATTTAAAAAACTTGACTTCAAAATTCTAACATGTTTTTCCCTTGTTTTTTACCAACTTCTATCATTAAAAAAAAAAAAATGCGGTGAAACACCAAATCATTTAACACATGATAAAAAAATTGACAATAGGATATTACTATAAATTACATGTTTTATAGAAAAAAGTTACATGTTTTTTCAAAAGTCTTACAATGAGTAAGCCTCCGTTATATCTGTCAAGCGTGTGGTTGCCCCACCTAGTATGAGGAGAGGTCATCTTCACCTGAGTACAGGGTAAAGTTACTCTTACCTGACCTATGGGAGGTCGCTCTTCCTTAAGCTAAGGGTGAGATTGTCTCACCGATCCCGTCCTCCTTATTATTAGGCTGGGCCCTAGACCCCGAAATGCTTAGACTCTAAAATTTGCGGGATCTGAAAAATTTTATTAGATGCGAATTTTACAAAATTTCACTATCTGTATAAAGCCAACACCAAATCTCTCACTATTAATCACACTTCAGGCTTCGCACATCGAATCTTTCTCATAAAATTTGGTCTTTTGTAATTTCTAGTTGTAGTACACGTGTTTTGCTACTACTAAAATTTAGCGTCAATTGAGCAGGATGACTTGATGTATGTAAACGTTCCATAATGTAATTTGTCTTTTTTCAAATGCTTGACTTCGTTATTTGACTCCTTTGTTTATTTTCCCTCCTTTTATTTTAACAGTAATTTTTTTCTTTTTAAATTTCCATTATATATTATATTAATTAATACAATTTCATTTCTATCCAAATTTTTTGTTAGGATTTTAATTAAAAACAAGTGACACAAACACCAATTGTTCAATTCATTCCGCGTTTTTGCATATTTTTCAATTTAATTGTTTTCTTCTCTCAATTTTATTTTCTATTCTGTTTATTATAATCATTTTAGTTTTTATAATTTTGAGATTTGTATTACTTTATTAATGAAATTATAATCATAAGATTTTTAATACCATTACATATTACATTACCATTATTCTATTCTCGCATAATTAGTGGCCTAGTGGGATGAATTAGAATTTACTAATTCAAAAAGAAATCATACAGCATCTTTTTTTAATTAGAATAACGATTCTTATTCTTCAGATCATGTATTTAAAAAAAAAAAAAAAAAAAACTGAGAAATGAAAATAAATACATAAATCAATAAAATAAAATGAAATGTGAATTTTTTACTCCAAAGTCAATTTAAGTTGGTCCAATAATAACGCATGGAAATTTGCATGATACAACAACCAAGGTAATTTAAAAAAAAAAAAGGTAATGAAGTAAAGCTATCGAAAAGAATAAGTTGTGCTTAAATTATATCCAGATTCGATTTTATTACCAATTATTAAGAAAATAGTACATTTTTTTTCAAAAATATTGCAATGTAGCAAACAAGAGAAAGACTCTTGGATTCTAAAAGATTAAAATTTTCCCTTTTTCAGCCATTTTAACCATCCATTTCAAACACAGAGATCATACCCAGATTTCAAGAAACAAGGCCCAATACCTTCTTTTTTCCCTCTCTCTCTTTCTCTCATTCTGTTTCATCTGGTGAATTGGTTCAAATTTGGTCACCGAAATCTCTGTGAAGGACGTAAAGGAGTTGAATCTAATACATATAAACGATTTCTAGTCTTACAGCTTAACAGTTGTTTTTGCAGCTGCAAAGCAAAGAAGAAATGGGTATTGCTCATCAGGAAGCGATCAAGCAATTTCAGTCTCTCATGGAACGAAGTCAGCATTTTCTTTAATTTATTTTACTTCTCTATTTTTTCTCATTTTTCTATGTTTATTAACACTAAATTTGGATTTTTCCTTTGATATTCCATCAGTAGAAGAGCCGCTGAAGAACACATTTCAGGTTAGTTTTTTTTTATTTATTTTGCCTACTGATCTGGGTTCTATTTGGTGTTCTGTAAAAGAAAAACCAAAGAAAAGTAGAAAGTAAGTGAGAAAGAGGATTAGTTGAAATTAAGCTCAATTTCATAGTCACTGAAATTAGCAGAAGCTCTTTTATTTATAGAAAGCATAATTTATGGATTCTGGTCTGGGGTTCTGGGAGGTGGGATTTGATCTAATTTGTAATGTTAGGTTCTCATCCATTTGCTATTGCCTTTGTTGCTTGGTCTGATCTATATGCTGTTGTGTGGTCCTCAGAATATGCACCAGGGTTATCCAAATGAAACGTTGGTGCGATTTCTTAAAGCAAGAGACTGGAATGTTGCTAAAGCCCATAAAATGGTTTGATCCCATTTACATTCTTAAAATTATTGTTTGTGTTTCCACCTCTCTCTGAATTCTATTCTCCACAACTTTTGTCTTTGTGTTCTTATTTTTGTTATTTGTTGCTTTGTTCTTTTAGTTGGTTGATTGCCTACAATGGAGAATACAAAATGAGATTGATAACTTATTGGCGGTAAGTATTCTTTTTTAGCTTAAATGCTAGTTAGATTTTTGTAGTTTTGTATATTTCTTGGATTGAAGTTATGTGCTAGAAGCACAATCTTATGATTCGGAAAGTAACTTTTTATGGGACAAGCCTGAAATTTTAGCAATGAAACTACAAATTGAGCCTCCTAGCAGTACCCTGTGAACAAAAACTGTCATTCAGAAATGCATTCTTTGAAATAGATCGGGAAATCATTGATTACTAGTTTATTTCCTTTCATCTCTTTGAAAACCGCAAGGATGTAACACCTATTCCTTTAGAGTGATGGCTGGAATGGAAAGCAATGCATTCAATATATAACCAAAAGACACCAAATGGATATATGTAGATATTTGCATGACTGCTGCCTAGATTTTCTGCTGTATAAACAAGTTTGATTGCACATTTGACTTTTGTAAAAATCAACAAAAAGATGGTTTGGTGGACGTTTTGAAGCAGCTAGATATCCTTTATGCTTTTAGATGAACTTTCTTGAATAGCCCACAAGCCAATTTGTGTCCAGAATATGCATCATTAATGAAATGAGGCCTCAAGCCTTTTTTTTTTATTCTAGCAGTTCATGACAATCAATAATCACATTGATGAAGCAACCTGTAATTTATTATGTCCATTGACTGTTATCCTTGTTCCCTTTTTCAGAAACCAATCATTCCAGCTGATTTGTATAGAGCGATTCGAGATTCTCAGCTTATAGGATTATCAGGCTATTCTAATGAGGTATGCTCAAAATTTTTGGAGTTTTTGACATATATAATTTTTATTGTTTCATTACTGGCTTGCTAAAGAGAGTGTTGATGGTTTGAAGCCACTTTTTCAGTTATACTTGGAAATTTTGGTTCCTCATTAGAAGGGCCCTTAAATCTCTTATAATCACAATCCTAATGTTTTCCGTATCCTTTGTTGGATCTTATAGGGTCTTCCTGTCATTGCTATTGGTGTTGGTTTCAGCACATTTGATAAGGCTTCTGTAAGGATTTTGTTACTTTGTTACATTTGGTAGTACTTAAATGATATACTTAATTATATGGTTGAAATTTTAACTTTTCGAAGTTTGGACTAATTTTTATGAATAAAGTGAATCGATTTGCAATGATTAATGGACGGTTGCACACAAAATAAATTTATTTCGTGTGTGTGTGTGTGAGAGAGAGAGAGAGAGAGAGACATATTGGTGCGAGAGGTGTATGAAAAATTTCTTTAATGGAGTTGCACTTGATAATTAGAATCTATTGATTTTTGTCATCAGCTTTCTCCAATACTTGCTGATTATATCTTATGTTTGATTTTTGTTTTTCGTGTTAGGTGCACTACTATGTGCAGTCACACATACAAATGAATGAATATCGAGATCGTGTAATATTGGTGAGTGTGATAGATGTGTACTTTACGTTGATAATAATAATTTCTCTGATTTACCACATAACCCAGCTTGTTTCCTTTTGTTTAGCCTTCTGCATCCAAGAAGTATGGAAGGCATATTGGCACTTGTGTCAAAGTTTTGGATATGACTGGCTTAAAGCTTTCAGCATTGAATCATTTAAAGGTATCTCTTGCAATAATTATATAATTGGACATCTATTTTTTGATGTGATGTTCACTAAAAGCCACCATGAAATTACTTAGGAGATAGGATATCTAGGAAAGCTACAACAACGTGTATATTAACTAAAATGCTCTCCACAGTCCTTGTACGAAAATGAGTTTGGAGAAAGCCACCAGTGAATCATTTTGTAGATATGGTATGGGTGAAATCTGAAGAACGATGCTCATTAATAAACACAGCATCCTTGTGTGAAGAAAGAAGACTTTTATGAGTTGAATATTAATCATAAAAAAGACTCTTTGTTGCCCTCAAAATCCTTGCTCTGGGCTGTACTGTATATATACATTTTTCTTCTTTGCACAAGCTTGTATAAAGCAGCAAGACGCCCTTACCATGCATCGCTGCCCGGGTGCACCCTGAACTTGATTGATATGGCTTGCTTCATGGTGGAAACTGTGATAAAGCAAGCCATTTGTGCTTTCTACTGTGCATTTGCAATTAAAGTGTTTGTTAAATTAACATTTTGGAAATTGCAAGTTGTCAAAACCTCACCCAACCCAAGTCTCTCTCGCAAAGTTCATTACTTGCACACTTGAAATTTAACCACTGGTGTTGCACCTCCACCACCAGGCATGATTATCAATTTTAGGTACTTCCTGTTTCTGTTTTAATATAAATCTTTTTGGTGTGATGTTCTTGGTGTCCTCTTTCATGAGGGAAAACAAAGACATCTGGTCATGCTGGATAGTTCTGATGACATTCGTCCTTATATAGGACCCATAAATTATATTATCTGATATTGACATGAGGCAGGGGAAGGTTTCCCAAAGGAATAGGATACCAAAATTGAGCAGAATTGTTGATCTTGCTACAGAATTTTTAATAGGCTACCATGAGAGGAAAATATTATTTTCATTTAATTCTTTTCCTTCTCTCACATTTTGTGGTGGATGTGTTTGTCATGTCACATCCACCAGTTTTGAACCACTTCTCTCTTCACCTAGATGCACTTGAAGATTCTGAGTTCTTCAATTACAAGTTTCTGTGATGAGAATGTCCGGTTTTAGTACGTTTTATGGTTTCAAACATCTAATTTGCTTGTTTACTTCCAAGTCTTCCTGCATTCTATGTTCTGACCTTTGTTGTCTCCATTGCAGATATTGACTGTTATGTCTACTGTTGATGACTTAAACTATCCAGAGAAAACAGAGACTTACTATATTGTCAATGCCCCTTACATATTTTCAGCATGTTGGAAGGTTTGATTTTGATGCTTGAGTAAAAAAATTTCTTGTTAGTCTCTAAATTTGCTTGATGCATTGTAAAATATATATGCAGGTTGTAAAGCCTCTTTTACAGGAAAGAACAAGGAAGAAAATTCAGGTGTTACAAGGTTGTGGAAGGGATGAATTATTGAAGGCAAGCAGTACAACTAATTGTAGTTTCCAAATTCTTCCTTAAGCATGCTCTTCACAAGAATTGGGATTCATCTTCTAGATATATTTTTTTCCAGACTCAAGATGCACTTTCTGAAAAATATTCTGCTTGATCAAATTAACCTTTTTCTTTCGTTTGCAGATAATGGATTATGCATCCCTGCCACATTTTTGTAAAAAAGAAGGGTCTGGCTCATCTCGCAGCACAGGCTACGGAACTACTGACAATTGTTACTCCTTAGATCATGACTTCCACCAACAGGTATACAATCATATCAAACAGCAAGCTTCTCTCCTAGAATCCGTGGGCCCTCTCAAACAAGGGTCGGTCCACGTCGATATCCCTGAGCCAGACCCAGAAGATGCCAATATTGCCAAGACAATCGAATCTGAGTTATACAGGTTTGGGGATTTGAAGGGACTTGCTAACTCTTTAAATGGCCTTAAAGTTAATGGTCACTGAAGTTTCCAAATACCTTCTTGTACCATACCACTTGGCTGATTCAATTCCTTACTGCTTGGAAGGCAAGTCTTTTGTACTTCAGTTACCTAAACAAATTAGTATTTTGCTTGCATCAACTCGATGCAGATTTTCACTAGATAACGAAGCTAATATTTTGTAGATTTGATAATACAACCACTATGAAGTGGGTGTTTACAACTCTGGCATTTGTATTACCCTTTTTTACCATTTACTGTCTATTATGGTAGAACAAAAGCTAGTCATGCCAGCAACAAATTTTCCATATAATTTGTGGAGTTAATCAAATTTTAATTAGATGTCATATCAGCAACTTGGTATTTAATGTACATATATATATATAACTAATGGAGAGACAGATGTACGAAAGAACGCTAAGGAGTCGGCACAAATGCACATGGATGATGCAAGCAATGCTGCAAAAAACACTAATCGGTGAATTGCATTGCAAGGCATGTGTAATGTAAGACATCTGGGATGGGAAAAGACCTCAAATATTGATTATATGCATAAATACTTACAATCTTTTTGTAAGTTTTACAAGAACACAAAACAAGGAAATTAATGCACATATTCTCACACACATGGAATTAAGGACTTTGCCTTAAGGTCCTTTCCCCGTTAATCTCAATCTTGCATTCAAGGACATTTATATATAACCTTAATAATGTGGGATTTTGAAGTTCTACCTCAACTGTTTGTAGAGGCTACAGGCAACACCAACTGACATTGCAGCACAGACCACTGCGAGAGCTGCATATGTATCTTCACGCTCCCAGCTATCAAACCACATAGACAACCCTTTTCCACTGTTAATCCGGAATGGTAGTCTCTTGCTACTCTTCTTCTCCGGTGACACCTTTAAACCCTTCTCATTAGCGTTTGGACTCTCCTTTTGGGGTGAAACAGGGTTTTGACAACAAGAAGATTTTCCGTTTTGTTGGCAACATCCTGTATTTTTTGCAGCATTGCTTGCATCATCCATGTGCATTTGTGCCGACTCCTTAGCGTTCTTTCGTACATCTGTCTCTCCATTTAGTTGGAGCCTTTGTTCTTGGGACTTGATTTGCTCTTCTTCAGATAAGCCCATTTGTCCCCTGAGAATAGGCAAATTTTAATTATCATGTATGCAGAATCAACGGGTGTGGATAAATACATATAAGAAAAATACAAGAGCATGAAACCAAGAAGAATGAATAGAGTTCCACATCTACATGCTTCGTTCTTAGCACAATGGCAATTTAACATTCAATATGCCCAGTTTCATAGAATTCGTCGAAGGAACCTGGAAAACTTCTACAATCTTAATGCACACAACAACTGACCTCCGTTTCCAATAAAGGTAGTGTAACAAAAGATTTGGAAAAAAAAAAACTTCAGGGAGATTAGAAGTCAGAAACTTGAGAATTACCTCCATAACCAGTCTACAATCTCTCCTCTTCCAATATGTTGCTCAAGTAATATGGGTACCTCATCTGGACTAACATATCCGTACCTGTAGGAGTTTAGAACTATTATCTTAGAAATGCTTGATTATAAAAAAAAAAAAGGGATCTATAAACTGCAGGTAAAGAACATAGGAAATTATAACTTATAAGCAATTCACAGAACCACTTACCAGTGTCCAGTGATGTCTCCAGTGATACTTGATCCAAATATAATGACATTCCCTGCATACTTGTGCCCTCCAATGTGAGAACATGGGCTCACAGACACTTTACCTTGAAGTCCATGCAACTCTATTTCTTCTTTGAACTTAATAACTACAGCAGGTCCGCATACACCACAACGACGATCTCGAGACCCATGACAACAGACAAAAACATAAAAACCCTTTAGCATTTCTGGAGTTCCAGGCAGCCATTCACCATCCTTTACAAGCACTTCTTCAACAAACGTGTCAACATCAAAATGTGTTAATCTCCTGCATAAGGTCAAAATCAGTATCAAACCAGAAAAGAACAGATCCAAGAGTAGGATCTCAAACCAAATAATCAGCCATCGATTGACCTGTATCTGATCATATCTGGGAAGATCAATACATCTCCGTTTGATGTCTCGATCCCATCATGCCCTTCACATATTGTTAAGCGAGTCTGGACGTCAAAATTGGCAAAATAAACAACATTAATAAGCTCATGTATACTGATTTGCTTATATTTAGATAAGAACGAAGAAATTCTCTCGCGGCAAACACATGCATACATGTCTGCAACAGACATGCGGTATCAAATAGACATATTTAGAGCATACCCTATTTATTAGTCAATCACAAATGGCAGCCAATGGCAAGGGTGATCGGAAAACTGTTTTGAACTACAAAATCAATTCCAAGCAAATACCATTTTTGAAAAAAAAAAAAAACTCATTTGCTGGTTCAAATTCCATACTTTTGCTTTTATATGGTTTATGGATCATGAATGTAACTAACTTTGTGCATAACCAACAATGAAACTCATCTTGTAATTCAATACTCCCTTCGCCTAATCATAACAGGCACACTTTCCTTTCTCGCCAGTCCCTATTTAAAGTTATATCTCTTTTCAGAAGACAAATTTTTGTAATTTACTATTCTATCCTTATTTTATGGTGCATCCTTATCAACTAATCTATGCAATTAACATTAATCAATCAAATCTCAAAACATCAAAGCATTACAGTTTCCACCTATATTAGCCGATAATCGAATTAACATTAATATTATTGTAAGGGAAGACAGGAAAGTTAAGCAAAAATTTAGGTTCAACTATATTAACCATATTTTCTTAATGTGTGAAAGTCAATGTAGGTCTACTATTAGGGGACATAGAGAGTACTATTTTATCCAAAACATGTTTCTTCTAGATCCATTCCACGCACAGAGACATAAGAATTTGAAATTCAACAAAAGCACAGCCAATATGAAGGTGTCACATTATACAATGGACTGTTCATGTGCATATTAAATATACAAACATGCATGAATTAGGCATTCCAGTTCTTTTGTTGTGTCCTTCACAACATACAATAATAAACGATTATGGTAAAGCCCACCAAAAATTCCAAAAATAGACAGTCGGGTGCATAAAGGGAAGTCAAGCTAATGTATTGATTGACTGAATGGTCACAATAGAAATGACATAAAGAAAGCAGGGCCAATTGTCAAATAACTTTCAGAAGATTACTTTGCACATAAACCCTAGAAATCGAATTGCCATGAGTAAAGGTCTCATGCTCATGGTCAAACTAAAAATTCTGTACTTCCTTGGTCTAGACAAACTGCATTGATTTTATATGATACTCATAAACAATGAAAGAGTTCAAAAATTAATCTGCAAAGAGACATCCATCAAGAAACGTACAGGAAGTCTAAAATGATGATGCAAATATGGAGCCAAGCATTAAATTGAAATTTCATAAGCTGCTTTGGCAAAAGCATTTAACTTAATAAATTGTCTATATGACGGTTGTCTATATGACGGATCAGCTCCAATTATTATTGATCTATGTAATTGTCATTTTCACATATGCTGGATCACAAAAATGGTAGTATCTCAAGATTGAAATTTACTGTCCCCAACTAATTCAACATCACAACATCAAAGGAATGTATTAATTTTGGAAAAAACTAACTAAATGAGTTATATGCATCATAGAAATCTAAGATGAATTTCTGGTCAAAACTCAAAAACTCGTATGAATCAATCCCCCAATGTCTCTCAATTGGAATTTGAAAAAAAATCATAATTATCTTTTCCAATTATCAACATTCTTCATCGAGTGGAAATACGAGGCAAATCCATAAGACACAAAAAACTCCAGTTAAATCTCTCACACTGTATAACCAATCAATAACCTAGGAGAACACGTGTCAATTAATGAACATTAAGACTAACCACTATGTCACTATTAATCACTCATTAATACGCCTCAGCCTAAAATATCCAAATTAGAGACTTGAAGAATAGTCTGGAACACAACTCTACAAGCTGCAGTCAACTGAAAAGAAATAGCTTTCATAAACATTCTTAAATTCTAAATGAGGCAACTCAGGTAACTCCTAAAATTAAAGTACTCCCATGGTCACTTCAGAAACTGAATCAATCTATGAATCACCACGAACCCATTCAACTTAATGAACCCAACATCAAAATTTGGTGCAACAAGTCACAAATTGCAATCATCTATAAACAGAAAGCATCTACATACCACCAAAAGCACCCACTTCAGTACACTAAAAATAAGATGATCCATATAGAGAACAGAAACAAAAATCTCAGTTCAACTTCATTTAAACCAAAGCAACCATGTCAATCAATCATAGTTAAACTCACAAACAAATCAACCCACTTCATTTCTCTCAGAGTATAACCAAAACAAGATTAGAAGGGAGAAAAAGAAAACCTCTTTCTTCATATCACCCTTCCTAGCGAGGACAGCAGCAGAGAGCAACCTAGGCAATCGATCAAACTCAGCAGCCTCGATCCTGGGTGGCCAGACAGAAGGGTTCTTGTAACATAAGAAGACATGACGCTGATAGAATTGAACAGACCCAGCAAGAGGACTGTTTCTGAAGTCAGGCCTAGAGAAGCCAAACTCGAGGTCACTGCTACTGGCACTTTCGTTGAGAAAACCGGCGTCATTCTGGAAGCTATTGGAAGCGCTGCCGAGGTGAGGGTCTGCAGTGAGGAAGGTAGTGTCAAGATGGTCAGAAACAGTGATCGGAGAGGATGAAGAAGAAGGATTGTTTGTGTATGAAAGTGGGTCTTCTCTACTGCTCGACATTTCAGAAATCAGAGAGATAAAGGAAAGGCCTTTACTTTATGCAGAGGGGCTGGACACTGGATGGAACTCTGATTATTTCAACTGCTGCCTGTAGCTTTGTATGAAACAAGGCTTAATATTTTTTCCCCTTTTACGCTTTTTTCCACTTTGATCTAACTTCTCTCGTACTTGGTTTGATTTATTTCCTCTCTTCTTCTTCCTTCCTTTATTTTTGCCCACCATTTTTTTAACAATAAAAAGAACTGATTTTTTTTTCTTAAAAAGAAAAAAAAAAAAAATTGATTAGTATTTTATTTTATAAAAAAAAAAATAGTACTACATTTTCACATCCTTGATTTTTTATGCTTTCAAAATTAGGTCAAACACCAAAGCCCTTCAATTCAAAAATTTCCCATTTTCTTTTTTGAAACTAAAATCACCCATTTTCTATTTATCATTCTCATGCATTTCCACTTTAAAAAAATGCATCCATTATTTTTATAAAAAAAAATTCATTTTTCTTTGGCCAAGTTTTAAAAATATAAAACTATTTCTTAAATCTACAGGGCTAATTATATTAAAAAGTTGAATTCTGACTATATTTTTTTCCCATCCAAAACAAGGGTTTTATACCAAAATCCTTAATCAACCATATCCTACAACATCAGTATATAAAGTTTTTCCCTCTTCTAAAAAAAATTATATATAAATTTTTTCTACTTATTGAGGGTTATTTTCGGAAAAAAAAAAAGGAAGGATAGATAAATAATAAATTTTTTTCTAAATTGAAAATTTTAGAAAATTGACCGCTAAGTTTGACTCAAATTTGTAATTACAACACTTTTATGCTCAATTTCTCCACAATATTTACCATTTTCTTTCAAATAATCCATTTTTTAAATAGTTAGCATCCCAAAATTGATCAAAGCGACTTATTTGACAAAAAAAAAAAGGCTCAAATTGTGAATAAATCGAGCAGAAAAGGTAACAAGCGGATTACGATAGTTGCGTTTGAATTTTGTAGAGTGGGAGCTAAAGTTGTGATTTTTGAACAAGACAGCCATTTTCTAACTAGAAGTGGTGTGATCTAGAAGTGTATATTACTACGATTTAAACCTCACTAGTGTTAAAATTTCCATCCTGCTTCATTAACCCGATTAACAGTAAGTCTCATCTTATTGGCTTCATCTATGATCTAATTTTCAATAGCTAGAAATAGATACCAAGGAGTGATTCCTGAAGTTGATTGGAAGCAAGTGAAGTTAGGGCTGGTGAAGAAGGTTGGCCAAACCAAACCTGAAAATGAATTATCACCCAACCATGCTTTTCTAAAACCAAGAAAAACATGAAAAAGGGACTTAGCTTTTTAGGGGGTTATCCCACTTAGAGCAGGCTCTCACTCACCCAAATTCAAGTCAGATGACAGATTCAATGCAGTCCAGAAAGCATCACTGCTATGTGTTCAGTGCCCGTCTGTCAAAGGGCCGCCTTGCCCAGTTAAAAAGTTCCTACCTTTTTATTGTCCTCCCATCACTTGAAACAACAATCTCAAAAGAGGAACAAATCATTTCCCTACTGCAGATCCTCAATCATTAGTCTAATAACTTGTCCATGTACAAAATCCACACTTTCCTAAAATTGCTTCCCTGAAAACCCATTAAATATCCACTCTCTCTTCAGCAAAGAGACCGGGGATTTACCCAATTTGATTCCACTAGTTTCAAATGTACACACTACACAATCAACTCATAAATATTTGCCCCTCTCAACCATTCACAATCACACATAGGTTCTGCAAACACAAGTTTCAGACTGGCTTCTCACCAGGCAGGTAAGAAGGAGACCCACCTTCAATTTGGTTCCTCTTTCGCTGGAAAATACCACTGAGATTAGGCAAAAGTGCTTTCTTTGAAACAGAGTTCCTTTCTTTCTCCAACTTCCGCACCTCAACTTTATGGGGGGCTGGGTTTTGCTTTTGAATCCTATAATGATGTGGGGATGATTCAAGTGACTTCTCCGTTTCCGCAAGGATCCGTGATGCAGTTTCAGCTGCCTTCTTTTGCTCTCGTTCACGCCACCTTCTAAGTTCACCCTCAACTGCTCTCTTGGCTGCTTCAGCCATCTCTGCCCTCTTCAGAGCCTCCTGAGTTGCAACTTTCATATCCTCAATCTCCTTCTGTATCATTTCAAATCTCTTTAGAGACTCATTTTCACTAGCCTTCACAGCTTCAACCTGAGCCACGGCAGCTGCCACTTTCATTTCTGCCAATGAGTCAGACTCCTCAACTTTCCGGCTCAAGGCCTCAAACTCTTCCTTTGAGATTGTGATATTGGCTCCAGACTCAGAAGTTGAAGCACGTGCAGCACTAGTTCTCTCAGATAATGTTTTAATCTGATCAAGAGCCCTTGACTCTGCCGTTTTTGCTTCCTCAGCTTCTTCCAGAGCAACCCGTAGCTTCTTTTCTGCTTCCTCAAAAGCAATCCTGGTTGCTTCGGCTTCTTTCTTCAACTCCTCAGCCTTGAGTTTCATTTCTTCAGCTTCCAGTCGTGCATTCTCAGCTTCTGATGATAACTGGTGGAGAGTTGAGATCATTTCTTCAGATGCACCTCGTGCTTTAGATTCTTCTGCAAGGGCCGCCTCAAGCTCAGCCTTGCTTTTCCGGAGCTTAACATGCAGATTCCCAGCAACTGACTCTGTTTCTGCCTCTTTCTCCTTCAACTCGGAATGCTCCTTCCTCACATTTTCCAGTTCCAGCTTCAGAGACTCCAACAAGTTTCGCAAGGAACTCTCCTCTTCAGCTACTTTCTGCAATGACTCCTTAGCACCATCTAGCTCCGATGTGACAGCTTTCACAGAATCCAAATCAGATGCTTTAGCATTTTCCATCTGCTTTTGCAGAGCATCAATCTCATTCATTGTTTCAGCCAGTTGCTTTTCAAGGTTCCTAGCAAGTTCAGGATCAAACTCATTCTTTAATCCAAGCAGTTTATTCGCAGATATTTCCAGGGTTGCTTTATAGGACTGCCTGAGAACATCCTTTTCAGAAAATATTTGTGATTGCTCTTGCTGTGCTTGCAGAGAAGCAAGCTTCACTTGCCCAATGGTTTCCTGTAAAGCTGAGATTTCCTTAGAAAGCTCACTAACTTTTTCCACATTTGCTTTGGCCGCATCTTCTGCTTCTACAGCTTGGCTTAAAGCAGCAAGCTTTGCTTTCAATGATGCATCACATTCCTGTTGAATCTTCCACAGATCTTGCTTTGCAGAATCAAGTTCAGTAAATACATTCACATACTGTTCCCTGGCAGATTCCAAGTCCTGCTTCCTAGCACCATCAGATCCAGAAGTATCACCACTATTAGCTTCTTCAAATTTTTGTGCCTTATTTTTTGCAGTTTCAGTCAATCTAATAGCTGAATCTTTTGATTCATTGACAATTCTGAGCTTTTGAGTCAGTTCCTCAAGTGTCTTTTTAGCTCTCTCAAGTTCAGTAAGTGCTTGGACCTTCGTTATTTCTGCATTGTTCAGTTGATCCTTTAACTTCCTCAGCTCCTTCTTAGACAGGTGAAGCTGTGTCTCCTTGGCCAAAACAGTCTTCAGTAATGAAGCAAAACAAGTCAATTAAGCTACCAAAAGGTATACCAAATAGAAACAATATAATACAAAGAATCCAAAAAGGTAATACAGAAAACATATACAAATACCATTTCCCATATTTTTATCAACTACTAGTACTGCAATAAATTGAGATTCTCCAAGACAATTATTTCCAACAAGTCCAAGATTATATCAACTTTTATGAACAGAAGCTCAGAAAATTTGCATCACTAAGTTCAAAAATTTTGTTAAGATTATTTAAGGGGATCTGAAGTGCTGAAATTTGCATCGCAATATCACGTATGATTTCAGTAGTCCATAAAACAACATAAAGGATAATTTGCACTAAATTCAAATTCTATGATTGCTATGAACTGCATTAATATTCATAAAACTTTTGGATTTGGTCAAAATTTAACCTACTCATCAATATAGTGTACACCCAGGAGTAATTATAGCTCACTTATCTGAACATACCTCTGCAGAATGAGGTTTTGCCTTCTTGATGGCTTGTTTTTCACCTGAGAAAGCACCCTCCCCAAAGAGAGTGACAGCATCTTTAACAGATTGAAATGGTGCGCTAGTGTCAATTTCTCCCACCTCCACTTTAGGAGGAGAACCTGTTGCATTTTGACAATCTTTTGTACCCATAACACTTTGTCAATTTATCTATTTTACAATTCTGAAAACATCACCTGTTAAGTAGAATAAAATGATACTCATTAACAATACACAAGAAGAAGACATGTAAGGCAGGAAAATAACCTTAAACTTACAGCATATTGAAAACTTATTTGCAGATAAGAATAAGATTATAAGCATTGTATAGTTATAAATTAATAGACCTATTAACCAAAAAGCCAATTTTAAGAGAAAATACGAGAGATCCATGCACATGAAAACTATGAAATCAACCAAAATCTGTAGACTGCAGCATCATCATTGCATTCCCACAGTAATTCAATTCCTTAATTGATACAGACTTAATATTAATAACTCTACAACAGCTCCTCACAACTCAAACTAATTATGCTTGACAGCAAAGCCAACCTAGGCAGAACTGCTGTAGTTCAAACAAAATTTACGGCCGGACTTAGCCTCTCTAGATAGCATAATTAGAACTACAAGTAAACTGAAACACGAATCAGACCTTCAATAAACTCATAAGAACTAGTGTAACCCAAAATGCAAGAGAATAACTGATACACAAGAACTTGTACAAATTGACTCAAAATACAAAAAGTTTGTGATAAGTTAATTTAATCACCAATTTGCAAATGATAGGTTTTAATTGTGTGATAAACAAACATTGCATATACAACAAGAACCATTTCTTGCATTACCTAACAA
>CATIWJ010016250.1:0-23692 GCA_949640765.1 Croton laevigatus
AGCGAAGGCAAATTCTTCTCCAATGGCTACGATCTCGACTGGGCTCGATCTTCTCCGTCAGCTGCCATCACTCAGTCCCGATACCAGCTCATGTCATTCAAACTCCGGTCCATAATCTCTGACTTGATCTCTCTTCCAATGCCTACGATTGCTGCCGTTACGGGACACGCGTCGGCGGGAGGATTTATATTCGCTTTAAGTCATGATTATGTATTGATGAGAAAGGATAGAGGCTTCCTTTATATGAGTGAGTTGGATATTGGACTTGTAATTCCTATTTGGTTTATGGCAATCATGAATGTCAAAATCGGAGATGCCAGTGTGAGAAGAGAGGTGGTGTTGACGGCGGCGAAGTTGACAGCGGATATGGCGGTGGAGAAACGGATCATCCATTCGGCGCACGATAACTCGGAGGCTACAGTTGCGGGTGCGGTTAGGTTGGGAGAGGAACTGGTGAAGAGGAAATGGAATGGACACGTGTATGCAAAGAATAGGCTGACTGTTTACGGGGAGGTGTTGAATAAGCTTCGATTTGATGAAACTGTTGAGGAGAAGAAGGAAGATGCGAGTACTAAATCAAAGCTGTAATACTATTATTATTAAATTATAATGTTTAATATTCTCCTGTTTTTCATTCTAAGGACGAAAATGAACTCTTAGTGAATATGATATTGTTTTCATGGTTATTGACTTCTTGATTCATGAGAATCATGAAGGAAGAACTTATTATTTCAATGTCTTGATTCATCCTTCTAAGACTTATTATTATTATTATTTTAACGTTTAAAATACTACTATGTAATTTATATGATTTAAGAAAGTGAACTAGATGATCAACGATTTTATATTGTGTGCGAATGGAGCGGAATGCATATTGTTTTTATGTACTTTCTCGTCTCTGTTCTCTCCCCTTCTTCCTTCTTCTAGAAAAACTCTAGTGTGAAGATTTCTTGGGCTGCTGCCGGCGGTAGCCCTCCTTTTCTTCTCAGTTATTTCCTTTTATTTGTTTTTATCTGCTGGTTTTTAGTTAGTGTTTGTATTTTCTGAGGACTTTGTTCCTCCTTTTGGTTTAGATTACTTAGTTTTTGAGCTGATCTACATAGTTTTTTATGGAATATTTCTCCTTTAGTTGTAGATCTGTTGTTGAGGTGGAATTGTTGCAGGTTTGTCCAGCTAGAGCTTCAGTTTGTGGTTCAGGCAGTGCATTTTTACAGCTTGGTGTTCAGATCTTCTTCATCTTGTTTTTCTAAGCTGGATTTCAAGATCAAGCATGTGATTTCAAGAGTTTAGATTCAGATTTAGCAATACAATTGTGTTTCTCATTGGTTTTATTTTCTTCTGTATTGTTTTAAATTTGAATGCTTGGTCTTCCTTGTACTTGGATGTTTCAAGCTCAATCCTTGTAAACCTCAGATTTCATAAATGAAAACTTAATATCTGAGTTTGAAAAAAAAAATATATATTGTTTTTATGTTCGCCAATGCTAAATCTGACTCATGACAATTTGTCAATTCCTATTACGACCTTTACTGAATTCATAAAATATTTGAAAGGTCATTGCATTAATCAAATGCAGTGAAGAATAAGAACATCCGAAAAAGACTATCCCAAGGAAGTGTTGAATGGAGGCTTTTGTTAGCGGGAACGACCCACAGCATTCATTTGTTTACGAACCCACCAACCTGAATATTTGATGGGGGTTCAAGAAGTCTATTACAATCATTGAAAATTAATCCAAACTCTGAAAAATCTTTAGAAAAGAGAGATGATAAAGCAAAAACTAACAGTTGACAACAGTGACGAGATCATAATAGAATATAATAATTTAAAGAATGTAAAATAGTTAAAATAAAATATTAAGATAGCAATATTTGTTCAAATCAAATATAAAAAACACATGATTATTTATAGTTGAACATACACTTTTTCATATTTTTTCAGTAACTTATTTAGATGAACCTCTTTGTTTATTGAAATATTGAATTGATAATAGTAAAACCCACAATAAAATATAGAATACCAAATTTAATAAATATAATTACTTAAAGCATAGTCTACAACCACAGAAAATATAGTAGTTGTGAAATATTGTTGAGCTAAAATCTATCACAAATAGAAATAAAAAGGATTGCAAAAATAGAAAAAAGAAAACACTCGTGAAAATAGGAATTTATGCAATTGTGACTTTTTTTTTTATATAATAGTTAATTACTCTTTTCAATACGGAGAATCGGGAAAGAGGATGATACAAGGATCAAACTCAGATTATGCATTTCAACCACCGGCCACATTACTTGTCCTTGAAATAGTTAAGATAAAACAAAAGAAACCTATTTTATGGACTTTTAAAATTTTAGAGGTTACTTATTAGGCCAAAACTCTTTAACTTATAAAGACAAGACAATAATACGTTATTCCTAATTTTTTATAAATTTAATCGGGTTAGTGATCCCCCTAAATACACGATTGTCCTCGCCACAGTTTGGCAATATGTAAAAATAAGGCAGCGCAAAAAGCAATGGCCTCAGACACTCAAATAGAATTATATTATTCTTGATAACCAAACACAACACATGGGTCATCACCTTCTGCAGACTCCACAATAGCACTGAAACTAGAGGTATCTTCAACTTGGAATTGTGTTGCATTGACAAACATCTGCCTGCTACCATTATCTAGATTTGTGACGTTCTCCAAAGATACACCGTTGCTTGCATAACTCTAAATATAGAGTGTATTCGGTAATAGTGATTAAGATAATGGTTAGTGGTTTGACTAATTAAAACGTTAAATATTGTTTTTTACAATGTTCGGTAACGTAGTATTTTAAGTAGCTTTTAGATATTAAGGTAGCGTTTTATAAAAAGTTAAACCTCTTAATGTTTAGTTATTAGTGGTTTACAAACCTGTAATCAGACAGTTAATAATTGCTCAAATAGCTAAACGCTATTAAAACAACTAATTTTGCTGAACAGGCCCATGGATGGTTTGATAGATAAATAAGCATAGATAATTTTTTTTTATCTTTAACTTTGTATCATTTGTTAAAACTCTAAAATGATATTCCATATACCTTGTTAATTCAGTAAATTTAATTTTTATATACTGTTATGATTACATAAATAGTCAAAAACTTTAATTTGATTGCTTTTAATTAGTTTTAGTTTCATGTTCAAACCCAATTATTGAAGTGGTCATTTTAGGTCATGGAGGCGTTGGCTTCAACTATTTCATGCCATTTATTATAGTATTAACTAGTCATTTTAACCCGCGTGATACTGCGGGTAATTAAATAAATCAATAAACATAATGAAGGTAATAACAATAACAAATATAATACCACATGTAATTTCAATTTGGAAATATAATTTCATTTGCAATTTATATGGTGTTCCACACATTTTTTAAGTTCTTGACCTTTGCAAGCAATTATTTAAACAGTCTTATCATTTTTTACTTTATAAATCAAGTTATATGCACTTGAAATATTGCAAAATCACCCAAGAGGGTTGGCTTGGTGGTGAGGTAAGTTATCAAAGACCAAAAAGTCCCGGGTTCAAACCTTATGAGGGTAACTAATGACAAAAAAAAAAAAATTGCAAAATCGAAACAAATTTATGAGTAAAGGATTCAAAATGGTACAACTCCTCCAACATTAAGGCCCCAAGGCATATTAAGCAAGTAGTGAATTTGCCGCTCCCTGTTGATATTAGAATTCTTGACACATAACATTTAGATCTAATGACCGAGTAATCAAACTATGAAGAGAACAATCATAAAATTTATGAAGTGAAAATAAACAATATTCCAAGGAGTTATTGACTACTTAAGTGAAGTTTATGAAATACTACATAATAGAAGCAAATAGAGTTGCAGATGGCCTTGCAAATTCAAGTGACTTAGGTACCCGGTGTATCACTAAATATATGCAACACCTCCTCAAACGGTGGAATCTCAATTGTAGAAGGTCGAATGGCCGCAAGTAGTTAATCTGTCTGTTAGTTAAGACTGCTTAATATGGGCATCATTCCCATCCTTAGTTTGAAAAAATAAAGAGTATATAATATTAAACTTCACAATTATAGTAACTGTCAAGAATTCATCATTAATTAGTAAGCAGAACTTAGTATTATTGAACGTAAAATTCTATATGTGAATCTTTTACTGTGACAACCAAACTGAAACCAATCAATTGGACTGAATTTTCTCAAAAGTTGAGTGTCTTATTATGAACATAGATGAGATGTGCACTGTCTATCTCACCACCATTTTAGATTTTCTATTTTTTTATTCTATCTATATGTATTATACCAAACATACCAAAAACCAAAAAAGAAAGATATATATTTTTTAAAAATTAATAATATATATTTATTAAATTAATATTATTTTTATTAATCTTTTTATTAAATTTTATTAAATTAATTAATATATATATTATGCATATTCTATTTTCTAATTTGATATAAAATTGATATAAAATATATATGTTATTTCGAAATTAAAACATACTCAAGCTGCTGCAGGAGCCTCTTGGCAATTTCAGCAGCTTTAGGCCAACTAAAGAACGCATTCGTAGGACCAAAATTTGACATTGTGCAGCTAAACATTAAAACACTCACCAAAATTCCTAATCCTACTTCTCTAATGAAAGTCAAGCTGCTGCATTACCAATCAACACAACACCTCTGGTCTATGGGCTCTAAAACCTGCTTCCTTACTCTTTTTCTTCTTTATTATTGAGAAATCCATTAATAAATTTCAATACACAAAAAGGGATTTGATTTCCAAGATGCAAATCAATCGGTTGAAGGAAATTGGAAATCTAGAAAGCAAATGTGAACCATTCAAAGCTGTAATATAGAACCAAATATGAATATTTAAAGCCAGTATTAAGAGGAATTTGAATGTGTTATTTTTACACTGAATTCCTAGCACAAGAAAGTAAGGAAATAAAGAAATTTTATTTTAAAACATAGTTGGCAGAGATAGAGGGGATGAGTGAGGACAACAAATACATACAAAATTTAAAAAAGAAAAGGAAGCGGTACTCACGTAGAAAGTTATTAGGTTGGACACCTCAAAACGCACATTTTAAGGGATACGGTGTCGTTTTTTCTGCTGGATGGGTGAACAGTACTACCCATCATCTTGTTTTAGTGTATATGTATATGTATATGTATATTAATTACTCGTAGCTAAAAGAAGTTGCAACTCTATTTTCATATGATAACTAAGTACCATAAATTTGCTCTTTAATGGCAAAATAAAAAGTCATAGGTAGCTACGTTAGCGATTTCTAGTACTAGGCAGTCAGTGTTTGAATCTAGTTAGTTATTCTAAAAAACGTATTAGAAAATTCAGATTTTCATTTTTGCAAATTTAATATGTAGACCTCAAACTTCTCAAATTTGACCTTCACATTCGTCTCCCCCCTTCCACTTTCAAAAGTAGTAGAAAAATGCCAAAACACAATTTAGCGGTTGCCAGCTAATTATGCAACCTCCCATAAATCTACGCATATTCTTACAGCTAAGCTTATACTTATCTTCCCCAAAAAACCCAATTTTAACAAATTAATTCCATCTTAATCTTAGTCTTAATCTTAATCTAATTCTAAATTTTTAATAATCTCTCCTTCTTCTTCTTCTTCCCAAAGTTAAATCATTAATAAAAGAACGTCGCTCTCCAATCTATTTTTTTTTTTCCTCCTTTCTCGCTTTTTCACTTCCTGATTCACACAGAACAGTTACAGTTTCGATTTTTCGTTCAAATGCCGAGTCTTCTTCTTCTTCTTTACAGACTGACTTCGACCAGGGCCTTTTTCAAGCCCTAAACTGACGAAGCAGAATAAATCTCAGAAGTTGCACATAGATTTTTTGTTTTTTGCATCAGTAATCTTTAACCGGTTTCGATTTCCATGTCTTCTACTTTCAGTCCGTCTCGGAACAGCCTTGGGAGTGCCAGGCTACAGCTGTTCCAGCTAGGCGGTGTTGGCAGCGCTTCTAGGTTGAGATCTTCTTCGCTCAAAAAGCCGCCTGAGCCTCTTCGCCGTGCCATCGCCGATTGTCTCTCCTCTGCTGCTGCTGCCGTCGCTGCCTCGCACCATGGCAATCCTTCTGCTGCTGTCACTGAAGCTTCTAGAACTCTTCGCGTGAGTAATTGCGTTGCCTCCTCCTTTTTTATTCTGCCCGATCGATTGGATCTTTGAGTTGATAGTATTTGAATTTCGGTTTATATAGGTTGGATTGGTTTTAATTTGACGCTAGAGTTGTAAATTTTGGGTTTTTGGTGTGTCGGATGGTTGATAAACGGAGGAAAATTGAAGAATTACTTGCATTTTAGGCTTCGTAAAAATGGGGCTTCCTTGGTTCCTCGAGGACCACCCTAAAGGGAAAAGGTTGAATTGAATTTGATTCAATTTCTCTTATTTGTGCATTTTCTCGGCAAAACAGCTTAAGGCCGTAAAAATTAATAATCTCTAGTGGAAGTTTTGCTGCCACGTAGTGAAAATTGATTTTTAGGACATTGAAATAGTTTTGGGAATCAATTATTAGTTATATCTTCATGGAGTTTAGTAGTTGATTCAGCATTCCAATTTGGATAATTTTGCATTATTAGTTTTTCATTGTTTATATGCATTAAAATTGTTTCCTTCTATTAATTTTTTTTTCCAAAAATATATTGTTTGCTTCTACTATTATTATTATTTTTTCTATACACCTTTACTTTTCATTCTATAAATGGTGCTTGTTTCTTGTATAGAAAGTTAGGATACATTGAAATTCTGCCACTGGTGGTAGGCAACTGCAGGTGCCTGATTTGATTCTTTTGTATTTTTGAGTAATAATTGGTAATTTACATGTTGGTAATTTAAACCATTTGGCATTGGCTGGATGAGGGTGCAGCACTATTCATCACTGTTCTTTTCATTCCCTTTCTAAGTAGCATTAGTTAAAATTCTAGATGGAAAAAGGTAGATGAGACGGAATCTTTGGATATGGTTAATTTAATCATTGATGAAGTATTCATTTCTTTTTTCTATTGTTTCTGTAGTACAGCATAAAATGTAATTTACTTTTCTTTCTTAGATACCTTTAATTTAACTTGGTATTGTGGTGCATTGACAACATCAGATTGTCTGCAAAGCATAGCTGAAACCCAATCAAGTCCTGTCCAAATTCCTTTGTGATACCCTGCGTGAGTGATACGTTTGCTGCTTGGCCCTAGTCCATAGTTTGAGTGTTATTATAGTGAGTGGATTACCATAGGCTGCCCTTGGGTCCAAATCGTGTTGTTCATTATTTGAAAGAAAGCTATATGTACTAAATTAATGTGCATGCGAAATCAGTTCTTGATCTTACAAATTCAATTCATAAATGACAGGACTATTTGGCTTCACCTGCAACAAACGACTTGGCTTATATTGTAATTTTAGAACATACAATTGCCGAACGGGAGCGCAGGTAAATGTAATATTCATTATATGGTTTTGCTCACGGTGGACTTGCTGTGGCCTGTGAAATCATCTGTTATACTTTTATCTTTTATGTCTATATAGTTTTTTTTTAGGAAGCTATTTTCTTTCCTAATTTTTTTTTTTTTAAGAAAATGAGATGGTTTTTAGTGTCTTTGCATGCTAGGTTTCAGTCACACAAGCCTTGTAATATGATCAATGCATGATAAGGTTCAGTATGGTGGAGCTGTTTATTGTGACAGCTTTTTTTAGGGGGCTTAAGATGGGGGTTGTCGGAGAACATCTGAAGTTTAACCATGGTTGCTATTGTTTTGGTATCAAGTATGAGTGGAAATCCTAAGTTGAATTAGAATGGAATGAGTAACGGGAATATGATTGGGAAAGATCCATAAACTTACTGTCTTAGCGCTTTGGGTTGACAGATTTTTATACTATCTCCGTTCCTTTAAAAGTGAGACTTTAGGGCTTTTTGTTGTTCCTAAATAAGTGAGACTTTTGGTATTTTTGGTAGAATTTGGACGATTTTGCCCTTTGTCTTGTAGTGGATGTAATTTGTTTTTAGTGCGTGTGGGGTCCACTTTTATAATGAGTGGATGTGAGTTGATTACTTTTTGGGGTAAAATGGGAAGAAAATTGTAGGAAAAAAAGAGGGTGAATAGTAAAACTCTCAGTTTTTAGGAATGGATGTAGTATATATTTTTAATAATATTAGCATGATTAATACAACTATTATTTAAGTGATGATTGTCCATGATGGCGGCAAATGCTGAACAGTTGCCTTGATGGATGGAAATGGAACATCAATTTAGATGGCACTCAAATGTCTACGTCATATTTTTCTTAAGAAATAATTCTATATGTAATTGGATAAATTTAGATTGCATGATCATAATTTTACGTAATAATTGGTGTTGAAATGAAAATAATTACTTTTCGTCTAATAGCTGTAATTATGGATATCAAATTTAAGATTTTCTATAGTTAACTGCATTTTTATTGTGTATGATTTATGATTCGCGTTAGTGTACGAAGAAGATATTATATACAAATGTTTCAATTGTTAAATTCTGACAAAGTATTATGTGCTATAAATCTAAAAGAGTAACAGTTTATGAAAATAAAATTTCTGTAGGAACAGTGAGACTCTCAACTCATTTTTGCTAGTCAAATATGAACTAAGTTTGAATTCGATCAAAATAATCTCTAGTTCCTTTTTTTGTCTTTCGTTTCACTAATATCCCTACGCATCATAGATATGGCTATATATGACCCCCTCCCTCTTCTTTCTCTCTCTCCTATTTTCTCTGTATCTCTTCTCTCTGTTATGCATAGTTTGTGTTTTCTTTCTTTTTTGGAGCATAATTTGTAGAATAATGGTTATTATTTTGTTAAGTCTCTTTCTGCTTATATGGCTTTAATATGTACCAGCCCAGCTGTTGTTGCTAGATGTGTTGGACTTTTGAAGCGATTCCTTCTAAGGTATTGCACAGACTTCCTTCTCTTGTGATGTTGGTTTTAAAATAGATGATTATTTAAATTTCAATGATATCATGGAACTTGATGTATTATCATAATTAATTGTTTAGCAGTAGTTATTTCATTGGAGTTTTGAGCTTATGCTGTTTGATGGTACAGGTTTCTGAGCATCAGAATTTTTATAAAGTCTCATGAGTTTATAATTTAAATTTGATCACGATTTTTGTCCTTTAATCTTTTAGTTATAGTTGGTGTAACTCTGTTGTTTTGTTAGATTTATTACGAAAACTGAATGCACATGCATGTCAGAGGGGAGAAAGACTGCATTACATAAATCTTGATTGTATTGATTGATATCATTTGTTGCAGAGTTGCTTCTACTAAAGAGTAATCCTCTAGCTCATAGATACATTTTGATATTAACCCTTGCTTATTATATCAGTATCCCCAACTACTCAGACGTTTCAAATGATCCGTAGTGAAGCAGCTACTGCTTTGCCTTGTGGCTTTAGAAAAGGTTAAATTGAGACCTAATTGCATTCAACTGGGATTCTGCTTTTGATACTTGTAAATATTCTGCAATAGGGTTTTTTATATGTTTCTTATAGAATCATCATACTCAAATCTTAGATTTGCTGGTTAGTTAGCAATTCATGTTTCGTTGAATATGTATGGATTAGTGTAAAGTTTGCGATTGGCAAAAAAATTTAGTTAGCTTTTAGTGCTCAAAACACTAAACTCTAATTTTTGCGGCGCTTCAGTAACGTAGCTTCTTAGGAGCTTTAGAGATTCAAATAGAATTTTATAAAATGTTAACCCCCTTATCTTTTAGTTTTTAGCGTTTTGTAAACAGTTACTCATACTAAATGATATTTAAATAGCTAATTTTGAATACCAAAATGATGAACTTTAGAGATTTAAATAGCATTCTCTCTCTCTCTCTCTTTTCTGAGGTTCTTGTGATACATTCTGTTTTTTTTCCCTTTTGGTCTTCAATGGACCAGCTGTCCTTCTTTATGTATTGACCATAGCAGTTAATTGATGTCTTTCCCACACAATCTGCTAGATTTTTATAAGAAGTTTTTTATGAGCATTACTCTTTTGCCACAGATATAAACCCAGTGAGGAGACATTACTTCAGATAGATCGTTTTTGTGTGTCCACAATTGCTGAATGCAATACTAGCCTGAATCGCCGCTTGTCACCATGGTCACGATCTCTGAGTCAACAGACTGCTGCGACTACATCTTCTCCAAATTCTTCACCTTCTTTGCCAGTATCCAGTTTTGCTTCTGGGGCACTTGTAAAATCATTAAACTATGTGCGTTCTCTAGTGGCTAAACATGTTCCAAAGCGATCGTTCCAACCAGCAGCTTTTGCTGGAGCTCCCTCTGCATCAAGACAATCTCTTCCATCATTGTCATCTCTATTGAGTAGATCCTTTAATTCCCAGTTAAGCCCTGCAAACACCGGAGAATCTTCAGAGACGAAAGTTACTGCCATCTTACCTGTTTCAAACTTATCAAATATGGAAAAAGTTGATACAAGAGAGGACCTGGATTACATTGCATTTGATGTTTTAAAATGGCGTTGGGTTGGGGAACATCCTTTGGCTTTTCTCTCAACTGAAAAGTAATTTTCTTTGCATTTTTTTCACCTAATTTTTTTTTTTGGAATATAGTTATCGCATGAGATTCTGAATGATTCAACTGATTTCATGAACTGTTCTATACTACAGCGGTCGTTCTGTGGATTTCCATGATATGAGCACACATAATTTCCTAGAATTAGGTGCTGCTGCTCTACTTGTGGGAGATGTGGAATCCAAAATGATGGGTCAGCCTTGGAAATATTTTGGAACTGCTGATATGCCATATCTTGATCAATTGTTGCAGCCCTCATCATTTACAACAATTACTAATTCGGCCTCTGCTCGTCCCCATCTGAGAGCTGTAACAGCATCTAAACGCAGTAAAGCGGGACCTCGCGAAATTTGGCAAGTTCCTCTATCTGAAATTTTCTTTGCCATGCTTGGACGATTTCATTCCATTTAAGATTACTTTTCTCTTTGTGCATTAATTCATTTCAAATCTAAACAGACAAATGGCGATTCATTTTGTGCTAAGACAAAGTTGATGGCTGCCTTTTTCCAGTTTATGGTCTTCATGTGATGGTGCTGCATCAAAGTTAAATGCTTGGGTCTTCAATCAATCTTTTTCTCTTAGACATTTATCATATGCTGGAGGAGATAGACTGTTCTAGGAAAAGTTTGCTTGATCTGTAGTAAAAAATTGTAGACTTGATAGAACATCGTGAAACAAAGAAATATGTTATGAAATGGTAAAGGAAATTTCATCTGTCCATACAACACCAGAGATATATAATTTAACTATTAGACAAAAAATTTCGAAACTAAATCCAAAATTTCAAACTTGTTTGTTTTACAACATCTTCATGGGTCATTCTACAATGCATTTTCTTCACTTTAGTCTGTCAGCAATTGTGGTTATTGAGAAGTTGAAGCTTTCTCTGAAGGCTTATGATAATTCCAAAGTTCCATGCATTTCAACTTTAGTCTAACCCTATAGTTTGGAAATATGAGAAGTATCTCAACTACTTCTATTCCTTTTTGGCAGGGAGGATTCTCCTGCAAGTACGTTCCGCACACGTGCCCGTCCGCTTTTCCAGTATCGTCACTACAGGTACAGAAGGGAAATCCTTCATTTGTGGTCCTCTAATGATTTTTTTTATCTAGATGGATCCTGCAGTTACTATTTATGTTTTTCTTTTTTTTGGGGGAGAATACTATTTATGTCTTTCGATCATTTATATTTGGGTCATTTATGATTAGTGCATCTGTTTTCTTTCTCTTTTCAGAATCACTGGTGTGAATGTATAGCAGCATTTTAAATTGTACATGCAGTTGTTTCTCATGATACTGTTTTTTGTTGTACATGGAGGCGCCCACTCAACTCAAAAAAAGTTCTCCTTCTCTCTATTCCCTGTTAATAGACACATTTATTTGCAATAGGCAGAAATTATAGGACAACGAGTGAAGGATAATGCTTTCTTGTCTCTTAGGATAGATAATCAAGCAATAGAATGTTTGAAAGCAAATGGAAAGAAAATACAAGGCTTCCTCTCTGTGCTTACATTTGGCTCATAAATGTGTGTACCTTTTGAAGTCAAATCTGAAACTTCTACCTGTCCTATCTGATTTCATAGCATATCATTCTCAGATCTATTTGAATGCGTGTGTCAATGTAAAATCAATTGTTTTCTTTTGGTGTTTGGCTTTGGATTTTAAATACTGGTTCATATTTTTGGTTTCCATGGTAATGCATTTTACCTCATAACATTTTATCTGCTTCTTCAGTATCTTAGATTAGAGAAGTCATTTATTTGAATGAACTTCGTTTGTATTCAAGAATAGAAGTTGAAATCATAAGTTGTTACCATTCCCAACTTCCTCTTATCTTCTTTCCATTTTCAATGTGATTTAGTGAACAGCAACCTTTACGGCTGAATCCTGCTGAGGTATGCGAGGTCATTGCTGCAGTTAGCTCAGAGACATATGCACCGAGTGCTAATAATTTCACCGTATCATCTAGATTAAGTAATAGCAGTGGAAAGCCATCAATGGATGTGGCTGTGAGTGTCCTTATTAAACTTGTCATCGACATGTAAGTTTTGTGCTGTTACCTACTATTATTACTACAGTCTATTATGTATGTTATGTTCAATACTATTTCTTTTTGTGTGTCTTTTCTCATGGGCGTGCATTGACAAAGGTGCATCCACAGTAGACTTACACATTTTATATGCAGCCTGCTGTGCTAGACGTCAGAGTTAAGCTAGATATTGGAGTAACATCTGAAAGGCTGTTTAGTTGCTGTTGTCATTAATTTATATTTTAAATCACCAGTTTACTAGCTTTTTCCTGTCTCCTGCTGGGACCTAAAACAATTGAGATGTGAATACCATCACAATTGCATTTAATATGGAAATGAGAGTTGGGTTGCAAATATTCTACTGTTGAATCCAAAGGCATTCAGCCTTATTATAATTACAGTGTACGTGAATTATTTTAGTTTAGGTGGATACAGTTAAGATAAACTTGGAAAATCGAAATTTTGGATTGCAAAAAGTTTTGAATTTGAAGTTGAGGGTTCTTATCATGAATGATTATGTGACCATAGCTTGCGTATGTTATTGCAAATTGTCATAATTATGGTTGGATCTTAATATTAATTGTCACCACTATGTACTTGAGTTAAAATAATCCATTGCAAATGTGTTTTTAGCTTCAATATTTTTATCAACCATTCTTGTATTCATTGTGTACATATTAATCCAAATTATTGCTTAAATTTACATTTAGTCTATTTTGTTTATATCATGTAAAATTTATTGCCATAATTTGGTGAGACCCTACATGGAAGCTAAATTTATCAAAATATTAAAAGTTGAGCTGAGAACTGAAGAAAGAAATAATTGATTGTAGCATGTTATGTTGTTTTCCTTTGAGGACAAAAATTGTGAAATAAGGGATCTCAAGATTCTTAAGGTTAAATTCATGTTAATAATCAACTCTTGCTCTTCAATAAGCCAATGGATTTTTCTCTCTGGTTTCCTTCTTATGGTCACATGAATTGCTAATGGAAGGTAATTGGAAAATTCCTTTGCAGGTATGTATTGGACTCTGGCACAGCTGCTCCACTCACTCTGTCAATGTTGGAGGTGCTACATCATGAAATGTGCATTTTTGTGATTTCAGATGTGAGGAGCACCTGATATTTATTTTTGTAATAATGTTGCAGGACATGCTTAGTTCTCCAAAAGCTGCTTGCAGGGTTCGTGCTTTTGATTTGATTCTGAACCTTGGGGTCCATGGTCATTTATTGGAACCAATGATGGTGGATGATACTTCCACAATAGAAGAAGAGTATTCACAAGAATCATTTGCTGATACTGATGAACAAATTGCAGCACAGGAGAAAAGAAAGGCAGACTCTCTTAAGAAGTTGGGCAATAAATCAGCTATTGATAACTTTGAGTCTTGGATTTTAAACATTTTGTATGAGATACTTCTTCTTCTTGTTCAGGTATAGTTCCAGTTAGCATCACTTATGCAATCCTTTTTCTTTTTTCTGGATTTTCATTGACTATTCCATCTTTGAAGTGAATGGTTGTGTTGAATCTGCTTATTATGAACCTTTAACTAAAAGAACCATGTGATCTAAATAATGAATAACATAATACTCGAAGTTCAGGGTGTCATTAATATCGCATCTGCAAAATAAATTCAGTACATTTTAGCCATGGCTTGATTATGCTGGGGCATAACCATTGATGGAACTTGGAACTTGAAGGAGAATGCAAGACACAACTTGGAGTAGTACTTTTAGTGATTTTACTAATTCAGAGGGAAAATGATTTCAATAACTGCTTGATATCATGGGATAATGTTGTTTGTGTTTTATTTCTACTATTGTTAAGTACTACATTTATTGTTGTTATAAATCTATTAATTTGCAGACACAAGAGAAAGAAGAATCTGTCTGGGCGTCTGGTTTGAGCTGTTTACTCTATTTTGTTTGTGATAGAGGCAAAATCTTGAGGAAGCGATTGGAAGGCCTTGACATAAGGGTGAGCTCATAATATCCTCCTCATTTCAATTCTTTGCAGTCCTGTCATGGGAATTCAATTTCTTCTTTCCTTCCCTTGCCTTTTTTCTGCAAAATTATCTAATTTTGTCCCTTTTACTTTCAACTCATCTTTCATTGACCTTGCCATGAACTTTGGCTAACTTTCATCTTATCAGTGGCTAGTAGCATCAAGAATTGTAATTCTTATCCCTTGTTCATGCTGCTCTTACTAACAAACTTAGCAGAGTAGAACTAGGAAATCTTGTGGAATCTCGATTCTTTAACTGTGTGTTCAATGCCTAAACAATGTTCATGGATGAGGAGTTCTGCATGTTCTTTCAATGATCCAATCTTCTATTATTGTATTTTACATCAAGTTCTTTTATTAGTCAGGTTTCTCATTTCTCTGCTTCTGTTTTTAGGTTGTTAAAACATTTATAGAGACAAGCAGGATGAATTCTTGGGCAGAATTAGTTCACAGCAAGCTTATTTGCATGTTAACAAATATGTTCTATCAAGCTCCTGATGAATCAACTGCAGATGTGTCAAAGGCCCCAGTTTTTCTAATAGACCAAATTGACCTGATTGGAGGCATTGAGTTTATTTTCTATGAGGTAATCGTGTATCTTTAAATTTGAAATATGCTATTTAGTGATGGTCATGCTGTGGTTGTAATAGAGCCATGTGCATCTAAATTGTAAATTCACTTGTTTCTTGCAGTATTCTCTTGCCAACTTGAGGGAGGACAGGAGAAATCTCTATTTGGTTCTTTTTGACTATGTGTTGCATCAAATCAACGAAGCTTGTATGGCATCTGGAGTTTCTGAATATACTGATGATGAGATTCAACCTTTGTCAGCCTTGCTTTCTCTTGCTGATGCACCTGAAGCTTTTTATATTTCTGTAAAACTTGGGGTGGAGGGCATTGGAGAGCTTTTGAGAAGATCAATTTCTTCTGCATTGTCTAGGCATTCCAACAATGAACGGCAAAATATGGTAAGAATGAGGCCACGGAGCCATGCATGTGGCATTTTCATCTAGGAAGGCTATTAGCTGATTATTTCTTGTACATAAACCTAAGAAGTAAGAACTGCATGCATACATGCATATATATGTCCATATGATTCTATATCATTTATACTCTACATTTCTTAGGTAGCTAGTAATGCAACATAAGCTGGGATCATCACTTGCTTTGCATGCTACTATTATGTGAATATTCGGGTCCTCTGGATAAATCCTTGGGATTTATCATTTGGTGTTTGGAATCCCAAGAACTAATCGAGGGTGTTTGTTAATTTAAATGGTTGGGGGAGTGTTTTAGCGGCTTAAGGTTTAAAATCATGAGCTGTTAGCATTTTGTGCTCCAACAGCCAACAGCTGGATGCTGATTACTAGCTATCAATGGTTAATGGCAACTACTAAAGAAAACCCTTAATTGAGTGTTCCGTGGAAGGCATTAACGTCCTGTGATTCCCTTTACCTTTTGCCAAGGTTGCTGAATATGGTCATGTCAATCAGCCATCCCTTCTATGTTCAATGATGACACATCATCCACTTAATACAATTGCAATTCAAATAAACTGCTTGGGTTATTGGCTGATACAATGTGCATTTATTAAATATGCAAATAAAGCAATTATTATTCTTACTTATATTCAGCCCATAACCATTGATGCTTTTAGCATATTGTAATTGGGTGTATAAAGGTAAATGTTACAGTTGCATGTGCAAATTCCTATTACTAAGATATATATAGTCAGATAGGTTTAGTTTCACCAGATACTATCTATTTGCAAAAAAACTGTTTTGTTAATTGTTTCTTTGGGGACACATTTGTTAAGACACAGTTGACTCAGGTGGGAATGTACTATGCAAGGATGTTAATCTCTGCTATTGTATGGAATGATTTGTTCTTCCCTACTTCCTCATGTGAAAGTTGCATATTCTTTCTGTCCTTTTATAGCAATTTAGGACTTAATTGCTGAAGCACATTGCATTTACACAGGTGAGATATATGCATATATGTATTTCGTTAAAATTTTGATTTATTGTATTTTTTGTTAAATTGCATTTTAAAGCTTATTTATCTTGCAGCTTTTGGAGAATATAACGGAGAAGTTAGATGCAATTGTTGGTTCTTTTACCCATTTAGACAAGGAGTTCTCCCATCTAATGCAGATAACTAAATCTTGCAAGTTACTGGAAAGCACTGAAAGTGCAGACCTAAGAAATAGTATCATCATGAAAGCAAAACTTGCATGGGCCACTTTGCATTCTCTTCTTCATTCGGAGAGAATTGCCTACCGTCAAAATGGCTATATCTGGTTAGGTGATTTGCTTATTGCTGAAATTAGTGATGGAAGGGATGTGAATATATGGTCAAATATCAAGGACTTGCAGCGTAAAATTGCTCATGCCGGTAATACTGATTCCTCAGTTGCTTCAGATGTTCCTTTGTCTATTTGGCTTCTATGTGGGCTTCTGAAGTCCAAACACTGCCTTAGTAGATGGGGCTTTTTATTTGTTCTTGAGAGGCTTCTCATGCGATGTAAATTTTTGTTGGATGAGAATGAAACTCAACAGTTAAATAGCAAAATTGCTGGCCATGAACATGTTGACAACAGACTTGAGAAAGCGAATGCAGTGATAGATATCATGAGCAGTGCTTTGTCCTTGGTGGCTCAGATAAATGAAACAGATTGTATCAACATCTTGAAGGTATATATCTTGGATACCCTGATACTAATTAATTTAACCTTAGGATGTCTTCAGGATTTTGGTAAGTTACCTTACAGATTTTATCGATATGGTATACCTCTCATGTCACTTCCTCCTGACGTGACAATGGAATAATGTTATGGACCCTGGTGCGGTATCACACCATGGTCTATTGTGTCAGCCAGTATTCTTTGTGTTGTTAACTTGGACCTCATTAGATGGAGTATCCGATCTCAAAACTCATTAGAGAGTTTTTTTTCGCCTCAAGACTTGTTAAGGAGTACCTCTAGATCTCTGGTTTGATATGAATTTGACTTGGGTTTTATTATTCTCATTGCCCCTTAAATAGGACTAGAATTATTACATAAATAGGAAATATATACTAATAAGGAAATAGCTAATTAAAGACCATATCGAACTCTCTACGAGTAACATAAAAACACTAAATATAAATACTATTATATAATAAGACCACAGATTACGATATAGAACTTCTTCCTGAATTGAGGATACTTCCATAACAGACAAATTTCAGATGTGAATTTTCCCTTGTTCTCATCCTGAATTTCTAGGAGAATTGTGTGTGGAATTATATGACTGCTGACACATTAATTGATGCCTGCATTTATTTAGATCATTTCTGAAAGTGGTTTGCTTGCCCTTTCATTTGTTTTTCTGGAAGTTATTTACTGTGGGTCATGAATGTTTGTTTTCAATTTACAGACCCGTGTTTTATTTCACTTTTTATTCAAATAGGGTATAGGCTTTGATAACACATTATTCCTCACATCCCATTGGGTTTTCTGGGCAGATGTGTGACATACTGTTCTCGCAATTATGCTTGAAAGTTCTCCCACCAACCGTGATGCCATTTGGAGAGAACAACCAACAGGGAAAAGTTTATGACACTGCAGATGAAAATAAAAAAACTGAGGGCACTGACCATGTCTCTCAGCTAGAGAACAGTCAAAAAATTGAATTTTTAGAGGAAACTGACGGCAGATCCAGCCACAGCATTAGTGGTTCTCTGGTGTCTGAGACAGCATCAATGGCAGCTATGCTTCTCCAAGGAAAGGCTATTGTTCCTATGCAATTAGTTGCACGAGTTCCAGCCGCATTGTTCTATTGGCCATTGATTCAGCTTGCTGGTGCTGCAACTGATAATATTTCAATGGGTGTTGCTGTTGGAAGCAAAGGAAAAGGAAACCTACCCGGTTCTGCATCAGATATTAGGGCCACTCTTCTATTGCTTCTGATTGGTAAATGCACAGCTGATCCTTCTGCTTTTCAGGAAGTTGGTGGCGAAAAATTTTTTAGGTGATTGCTCATTTTATAGTCTTCTAGGATGCTTCTGCATTACATTTTTGTGAAGACATGAAAACACCTTCGCTTTTGTTTTTTTGCAGGGAACTTTTAGATGATACAGATTCAAGGGTGGCATATTACTCTTCAGCTTTTCTTTTGAAGGCAAGAATGATAATATTTTCTACTATGTTCATAACATGAAATTTTATTTCGTGGAATTTGACTGTTTCCTTATTCCATTTTTCGATGTTTCAGAGAATGATGACGGAAAAACCAGATGAGTACCAACACATGCTTCAGAATCTTGTGTTTAAAGCACAGCAGGTAGGACTTTATTATACTGTTTGATGGAAAGAAAAGCAATTTGTGAAACATAAAACTTAGAGAACATTAGCCAAGTTGCAAGTATAATCTATGCCTATATCTGTTTTATGAATGCAATTCTTCTAAAATGGTCAGGTGATGTTTAATAGATTTCTTTGAGGATATACCATGCTATTCTTTGTAAATGGCCCTTTGATGCTGCCTCAGAATATTTAGATTTTATATATTCAAATCCAAGTCTTCATAAGGACTTGCCTAATTTTCTGCAGTACTGCTGTAGTTCTGCACATGGGATAGCAGTAATAAATATCAGTAACATTTTCGTGTTTCTCCTGTACAGAGCAACAATGAAAAGTTGTTGGAAAATCCATACCTTCAGATGCGCGGGATACTCCAGCTATCAAATGATGGCCTATAGTTTTGCGACCCATGAAAGTTATTGTTTCTGGTCTTGGAGTCATTGATGTGACTTGATGTTCTGTATTCAACACCCAATCATCCACCTTAAAACATTTGAACAAGATCTGAAGGTCCATATTGGATTGTATTCAATTTCTTGGCGTGTACAGTGTAACACAGTTCTAATTCATGTAGTACTCAAACCAGGCTAGAGAAAATAAGAAATAGGCTGGATTATTTAGCAAGTTATTTGATCAAGCTGGAAAACCCATTGTGCTCTACATATGTGCTCCTAGATCAGCTGCCTTTCCAATTTGCTATGGTGAGACTGATGATATCATGTGTCTGTTTATCTGAGGTCTGGAATATGGAGACTTGTGTCCATAAGGAGTACATATCATCAGGAAACTTTTTAAGTACCTCTGCTCGTTACTTTGGCCATCATTCATTCGCCTCTTGAAGTTGTAGTTTCTGGATTCAACATATATAGAGGTATGTTCATATCTCAGCTTTTGAATATTTAATTTGAATACACCTTCATATTTAGACAACACCAAAAGGTCTTGAACGTGCATTATCTGTTTGGGTATGTATAAAATAAAGGGAAGGAGATAAGAAGAAAATGAGCTATGCTTTTCCTGTATTGATGTACATCTCCTTTTCACGTGAATGCAGTTGTTGATGTGCATATACCTGCAGAAAGAATTCCCAGGCAACGCGAGGAGAACCCAATTTTGTTTGTACAGTAACCATAAACCCTATTGGCCTTTTATTCTTTTGAAATCCAGAGAGACTACATTATCATTGATGCTGGCTTCTTTTTTAACAGCCATCCTTGCAAAATAAAAACATGAGTTCATTTTTAACTCGCGAGTTTTGTCAACTTTGTTGTGTCAAGAACACACCTTGGATTTTGTATGTAGTGAATAGTTCCTGAATAGTCTAGAAGCTGGCTGGATTGCTTGCATCACAAGGCTCCCCTATGTTGTTGTTGAGGGGCCATTGTGCAGATGTCTGTAAGTAAAGACATCTACGAAGAGCAGCTCCTGTCCTTTTTTTTTTCTTTTCGCTGGAACATGTATTCATTTCAATTTTTTCTTGACATTGTAAATATGTAATTTTTCTTAGCATAATTTTTTTTTTTTTAATATGGTAGCAAATTGCAATTTTGATGTATAATGAGTTGAGAAATTTTCTTTTTGATTTCTGGAAGTGTGAGATATCTAAATAAACGGAGTTTTTGTGCTTTTATCTTTGTCACTTATACATTTCAATTTCTGACATTTATTCCCAAATGATATCATGATTTATCTACCCTCAGTCAATTAAGTAAAATTATAATGTGAATTTTTTATATAGTTAATTTTTACATTTATCCTTTTTGTGATCAATCCTCATGACACTTAAGTTGTCTTCCCACTAACTATTTACTGAATAAGTATTGTCATTTTGGTTCGCATAGAATTTTTCAGTGATTTGGTGAATTTTGGGGTCTGGTAACTGTATCTAGTATAATAATGGCTTCTTTAACATTTAGGAGTATGGCCTTTAGAATAAAAAGTTAAATATTGCTCCGGCTAAGGGAATAATAAATATTTATTTAAATAAGAGTTGAATTTTTTTAGAAAAAATTGCAATAAATATGAAAAAATTTGAAGTCTTTTCTAGACGCTGTTCAAATCAGGTTAGTGAATTGCTCGAGTTGCTTGACCTTCCAGTCAAGCCTAAAGTTGAAAATGCACCTGAGATTTTTAACACAATGGTGCCAATATCATAAGGTTGATGCCGGTTGTGCTTCACAATAAACCTTTAAAGTAGATTTTAATAATTTTTTTATTTTTTTGAACATTCCATAAAATATCTTTTTATGAAAGGTTAGTTCCTAATTATTAATTTTTAGCCTTCTAAAAAAAATCATTAATTTTTAGCATTTGTAAATGCGATTTAAACATCTAATTTTGGCATAACACAACTGCAATAGCAGTAGGTTCAACAATTTATGTTATTAATACCGCTGTAGGTTCAACGGTTTATGGTATTAACGGGGAGCATATTCCCATTTTATTCTGGACCATCCATCCTGCCCGTTCTTTACCTAGCCAAAGTCAAAGCAGTGGTTCAACATTTTGGGACTTCTGTCCTGTGTAGGGGAGAAATTAACTGGAAAACCAACAAATTGACCCAAATAAGCAACAGAGCATATTCCTACACAAGGATATGCCTTGGACAAGTTGCAGATATTGATATACGTAAGAATTTAGAAGTGATAGCACACGATACTCTTAATTCCAATTTCAAGAGCCAACTAAAAGGATCATTTTAGGAAACCTTCCTGTACACTTTAAGTTCTACTACACAGCTATGATATTGATATTGTACTACTATTTGAAGCAAATTTATGATGTTATACTGAGCCTTAGCCTTACCAAAAAGCAGGTACTTTCAAAAAGGTCAGAGCCCTGCCATGAACCTACCAAGCAACTTTTCATCCATTATCAATTAATAGTCAGCGTAAGAAAATATTCAGAATATCTACTAAGATCAGTTTATGTGCATGGCTTCAAAACGCTCTCTCTCGAAATAAGCATCAAGCTCCTCTGCAGTTACTTTTCCACCACGGGGTCTCCCTTGCACTTGGCCCCTTGCATACCCTTTTGTCTGTGGAAACCAGCACATTCCTGGCCCCTTGGATATCCTTCTTGACTGCTGAAACCAGCACGTTCTTGGCCCCTAGGATATCATTCTTGACTGCGAAAACCAGCACGTTCTTGGCCCCATGGATACCCTCCAGCACGTTCTTGTCCCTATGGGTACCCTTCTTGACTGCGGAAACCAGCACGTTCCTGTCTTCTAGTTCCAAAGCTTTCTTGACCACTGTCAATAGACAATTGAGAACATGCTTATTGTTACATTATAAAGGATTAGGGATCAAGAAGTGCATCTCTTTTTACAATTTGAACATTGCAAAAACATATGCAAGTAAATAATCATTTTCCCCTTAACAAATCATAGCCACATTTAATACCTAGGAAAAATTTAAAACAATTTCTAGACTAAATCTAAATTATAATAACTTGGGACATCAAAGACCACATACCTAATGGCATAAAAAGACAATTAAAAGCAATCTAGACATGTATCTTGGCATACATGTGCACGCTACAGTGAGCCTGTCATTGTAGCTAAGCCTTCCAAGTCCACGTTCAAGTGGTAACCAAGTATTAGAAAAGTCCATAGGCATGTACAGTTTCTCAATAACACTTATGTAAAATGAAATAAAACAGGTAACAATATACCATCTAAAGCCACCGCTGATGTTCTTCAAATTGCTGGAAGTAGTTAAGGGCACAAGAGCAAGAGGAGTAGACCAACTAATTCCAAAAATTTTAGTTCTCATTGGCTTCCCGTTAAGATGAACATTGTTGTATCTCTTGATATCCCCAAAGACAACTTCAGCTGTTCCCTAGAAAGAAGAGCTTATCAAAGTTTAATCTTATATATTTAGGAGAAAATTATACATATATATATGTCATTTAAATTTGAAGTGATTATTAATTTTGGTGCTCGGTTAACTGAATATTCAGTTTTTAAAATATCGATAGATTTTCAATATTTTTTATAACTGTTTAGTTATTTTTTCGGTTATTAAAAATTTTCGTTATCAGCTATCGTTTAACCGAAATAATTTCGGTTCCGTGTTTAATAGTCACTTTTTTTTTTTTCAGTTACCCAAAAATCAGTTTGGTTCGATATTCGTTTAACCGAATACTCAGCCGTATGCTACCCCACCTCTAGCGATTTCCGATGTAATCCAAAATCAACATGAATATTGTATAGCCATTTTGGATATTTTAAAAAATAAATATACTAGCAACAATAACCTAAACGCAATTTTTTTCCAACTTTTCAAAATTATAAATCCTTTAATTTTTGTTGTTTTAATTTTTCTTTTAATATAGCGAATTAGCGATAAGGTTTTTCCCCTAAATTGTTTAAACCTTTTTTTTAATTTCCAATAACTTTTATTTTTTTCATCTTCATATCTCCCACCCAAACGGTTTGTTGGATAAATATCACACACTCTTCTGGATGTTTATGACAAAAGTAGGTTAGATGGGAAAATAATTTCATAAGTTAGGTTAGTTTTTTAAACTATTTATCAATATAGATTTAAATTTGGATGGTTTAAACATTTATAGGTAAATCCGTAAATGAGGATGAATGATTTTATTGAACAAAATAAGCTAACCGTAATTGTTGATTTGTAAGAAAGTTATTTTACATTAATCCTTCAATCGAATTAGTTGATTCCTTAAAAAATAATTTGTATGCAAAGAACAAA